>JABSTQ010001562.1:0-34220 GCA_013358835.2 Ixodes persulcatus | reverse complement strand
GCCATTTGTAGCAATTTCAAGCCAATCTAAATGCTTATAGCCAGTAATAGCCACTTGTAGCCAGTTTCATTCAAAAACACTGAAATAGCACAGAATTGTCAATTATACTCGTTTATATGTGTTGGAAGCCCTTTGATGCAACTCTGGCCAGAAATAGATGCTAATAGCCAATAATAGCCACTAAAAGCCATTCCAGTTAGTAAACGTGAAACCTGCTTTTAAGTATCCACACTAGTGCTGCGTCGCATAAGCCACCGCGTGCAGCGGGAACAAACCAGACGAACAGCCGGTGGCAGCGTATCACGTCTTTATTCGGTTGCGTCTGCAATACATAGTTTTCTAAACGGAAGGAGGATACGGAAAGGGTGATGCAAAGGGGGAAGGAGAAACGACGGGGTACCGATATCTCTTGTGTCGGCGAACGGAATAAAAGAAGCCAGCATGCGCGGGAATGACAATGCAGAAACAAAAAAACTAGTGACAATACAACAACTACTCACTGCCAGCCATTTGCAGCAATTTTGAGCCAATCTAAATGCTTATAGCCAGAATAGCCACTTGTAGCCAGTTTCATCCGAAAACACTGAAATAGCACATAATTTTCAATTGTACTCGCTAATAGCCATTACAAGCCATTTCAGTTTGTAAACATAAAAATCGCTCATAACTATGAACACTATTCACTAATGGCCATTTGTAGCCATTTTAAGCCGATCTAATAAAGAATAAATGCTTATAGCCAACAATAGATACTTGTAGCCTGTTTGTCTATAAACACTGAAATTGCACAGAATAGTTTACATACACTAATAGCCATTGCTATCCATTTGAAGCCAATCTGCACAGAAATAGTTGATAACAGCGAAAAATAGCCGCTTAAAGCCATTCCAGTTTCTAAACACCAAAATCGCTCACAATTACTATCAACACTAGTCACTAATAGCCATTTGTAGCCAAGACAAGCCATTGCAAAGAAAATAAATGCTTATAGCCAGTAATAGCCACTTGCGGCCATTTTCATCCATAAGCGCTGAAATAGCACATATTGTCAATTATACTCACTAATAGCTATTGCAAGCCATTTGAAGCCAATCTGGTCAGAAATAGATGCTAAGAGCCAACAATAGCCACTTAAAGTCATTCCAGTTAGTAAACACTAAAACACCCATAAATATAAACACTAGTCACTAATAGCTTTTTGTAGACATTTCAATCAAATTTATCTAAAATTTGATGCATACGCCAATAAGACTCGCTTGCAGCCATGCTCATTTTAAGCACCGAAATAGCACATAATTGTTTATTGATCTCATCAATATCCCTCAGCAGCCATTTCATTTCAATCTGGTCAAAAATAAATACAAATAGCCAACATTATCCACTTGAAGCCATTTCATTTCGTTAATAAAAAATAGCTCAAGCAATAGTCATCTACTAATAGCGGTTTGTAGCCTTTTGCAGCCATTCTATTCGAAAATTGGTGCTTATAGCCAATAATAGCCACTTGAAGCCACCCAAGCAGCACGAATTTTGGCCAAGCAATGGCCAATGTCTGGCGATGGTCTTTTGGCCAGTGGCCAGGGAGTGGCCATTCATTGGCCAATGTTTAGCTGATGGCTGATGGCCAGTGGCCATTGGCCAATGGCCAGATAAAGGCCAGTTGTGAAGACTCTGGTTAGGAGCTGCGCACACACCGTCGTCGGGGTCCGACGTCGAGGAGAGGCAGCACCCAGCACTAGTTACGGCGCATGTAGTTTTATATCAACTCGGCTTGAGTGCGCGACACAGAAAGCTACAAAACACTTTCCTCGTCCGAAGGCTTGCAATCGCTAACCCTTCTTGCCGTGCCTCCTCTTCTTTTCTTTTCTTTGCCCTTGGCCGCGAGGCGAGGATTCTTCGTAATCTCGCGCGAGCGCCACGGTGGGACACACACACACACCCACGTGCCCGCACGCACAGCACCGAATGAGTCGGGAATACACTCCGTCCAACAGTCACCGGCCAGTCTCTGGCCACTGTCTGGCCACTTGACTAAGGACCATTGCCAGCCATTGGCCGATGACTGGCAAACTCTGTGCTGCTTGGGCATTCTCATTCACAAACACTCAGACAGCAGATAATTGAAATTATACTGACTAACAACCATTAGTAGCCATTGAGCCAATTTGGTCATAAATATATTCTAATAGCCAACAATAGCCACTTGAAGTAATTCCAGTTTATAAACAGGAATGGCTCAGTTTTCATTACTCATTATTCATATTTGTAGCCGTATCTAGCAAATATATATAAAAGTTGAGGCTGATAGCCAATAATAGCCAGTTGAAGCAATATGCATTCACCAACGCCGAAAGAGATAATTGTCAATTAGCTCATCAATGGCCATTGGCCGCCTTTTAAGGTCAATCTGGTCAAAGATAATGCTAATAGCCAACAAAAGCTACTTGAAGCCGTTCATATGTGTAAGCCAACAAAAAAAATCACATAATTAAATAAAACAATCACTTCTAGTCACTTAGCGCCATTTCAAGTTGTTCTCATAAAACATTGACGCCTACTGCCAATTATGGTCACTTAAAGCCCATGACATCTAATAAGACATGTTTCGGTAGGAATAAAACAAATAAATCAACAAGCTTAGCAAGGGTTCATAATGATTTAGATTGTGCAAAATCGCTATACAAGTCCTGACTGGTCTATACAGCACACTTTATTTTGACATAAAAAATACCAGGAGGTCCAATATCACGACCTCATGCTCCCTTTGCTCCATCAAAAGAAGGAAATATTTCATAGCATATCAATTTCTCTAGTGATTCACACCCACTAGATTCATTTCCGGGGAAAGTGACGAGTTGTCCAGTCCATGCCGCCAGATCGCTTTCTACTTCCGTCTCCCATTTTACGCCGGAGGTTCCTGTATTAGTCTCTACGGTATTTGCCTAAGCTCTCGACGCAAGACGTGACGCTACGACTGTATCATCAGATTGCGGCACGGGAATATGCACCCATGAGGGACATCAGAGCGGTACTCGGGCTGGACATCTCGAAAACGTTCGACAATATCAACCACGCAGCCATCCTCCGAGGACTAAACTCCATTGATGTGGGCGAGCGAATCTTCAAAAACATACAGACCTTCCTATCAAGTAGGCAAGTGCAAGTCCCAATCGGCGGGTTCCAATCTGACCTGCAAACTCTGAGCGGAGTCGGCACACCACAACGAGCAGTGATTTCTCGTTTCTCTTTAATATCGCCATGAAGAATTTACCGACGAAACTACAAGATATTCCCCATCTGCACCACAGCATATACGCAGACGCTGTCACTGTGGATGGCAGGAGGGAGCGATGGCGCCATCCAAGACTCGCTACAAGACGCTATACGTTTCGTAGGAGCCTATGCTAAGGAGCGCGGACTAGCCTTCTCTCAGGAAAAGTCAGAGTTGCTACTCATAGCCGGCACCACGGTGAGAACTCCCTCAAGCATCGTAGTGCAGGTCGGAGGCAAATACGTCCCTCGGGTCCGGCGACTTAGGATACTCGGTCTGCAGTTGCAAGATGTCAAGAACACATGCAACATCGAAGTCCTTCATAACCACGTACAGCAAGTAAAAAGGCCCAAAGCAAGAAGGGAATGAAAGCGGTACGGGATAAAAGAGCGGAACGTCATTCGCCTTATCAAAGCCATTTGATTAGCAGGATTGCCTAAATCGCACCCTTCCTGGGCTTGAGGCTCATGGAGAAGGAAGCTATCGATCGCATCATCCGCCGCGTTTACAAGCAAGCGCTTCATCTACCACCTTCAACAGAGACCAAACGGAAAGTTGTTTCAGTCTTAGGACAATTCTGAATCAGAACCAGTTTTAGGGAGAAAGTTCATTCAATTTCTAATGTTCTGTTCTAGTCATGGTTTTTACAAATCGGAGGTTTTAAACATTTCGATTCAAACGTGCTGTCACTGTAGGAGCTTCCATTTGATCGCATTTTTATTTTTAAAGTGAAAAGATTTTTCTCGCGTGAGTTGCGTGTATGCGACGTTTTACAATATATCCAAACTGAAACTTCCACAAATAAACCTCTACAAGCATTCATAAAAAAAAAAAAAAGATTCCCTCGGCACCCACAAAAGAGCAAGTTTTCACATTTTTTATTGTTCAGTGAACACATTACATCATCCGATGTCCCTTAGAAACTGGTTTCAGTGGGCTTCTGACATTGAAGATCGGCATGAACAGACTGCACAAATCTCCAGTTTACGATTATGCTCCTAGATGGTTGTATCATTTAACATTTTAACGTTTAGAATCTTAAAACAAAGTGCAGTCTTGTTTCTTTGACGTCCAAGGACAGCATTGCATACACTAACAACTCGTTAAATTTAATTCAACTCGGAAACGAAGAATTCAACTGCACATTTTCACTTTTTATATTCAGTGTTGAACAAGAAGCTCAACAAGCGTAATTCAGATAAGTTACTAAATGTACCTCATTCAGAACCTATTTAGAGTACTACTCAAGTTATTTTCACCGTAAAATAACTTGAATACAATGCAAATACCTAAAAATGTATTTAAATTACTTTCAAAGATACCTTTGCAATCCTTAATTTTGTACGCATAAGAAGAACAGAAACTAAAACGTGTGTCTCCTTTTGATGTCCGCTTCTTATTTTCTTCTACTTGTCATTTGTTAGCATGTTGCGTGAGCATCTTTGGTCGTGGCTTTTTTCCTGTTTTGTGTTCGGACTTTTTGGCTGCAAGTTTTCAACTTGTTCAGTTCTGCTTTGGGGTGTGCCAAGGTCTATTCCATTAAAATATTCTATCTGCAAATTTTTCAAATATTGAGAAAATGTATATGAGAAAATAAATACAAGATCGTAAAAGCTAAAATTAAAGCAGATTAGCAAATACTTGCGATCAAATCTATTTGCAAAACAAAAATACATCCTTAAAAGTATTTGATATGCAGTATTTTGTGTATTGCATTTGGTATAGACACACGTTTGGATTTCTGTCTTCAAAGGTTTATTGTAGTAGTCGGTCGATTATATCCTTGTTCTGATCATCCGACCAAATAATTTGTATTTTCATCCGACTTTTGTTTTAGAGTAATCAGAGCGACTCATCAAAGGTTTGTAAAAACTCCACAGCAGGAGAGCACTCCGATGATATGTTGTTATGTCCCTCTATCTTAAACACAGATTGGATCATTTGGACTGTTGCATTCGCCGTTTTCAAAATTACGGTGTAATGCAGTATGACAGCTACCACATGATTACCTGAAGCCATCACACTTTAGGCATGCCGTCTTGGCCTGTATTTGTCAAAAATTGCTTGGCGGGTCAACGATTGCGACTCAATCGTGAGAGCGAAAATAATGGTTCAATCACAACACAATTCACTGACAATCCGCCTAGCGCTCGTCATACTTTTTTCGAAGTTCCTCTTTTTTACATTCTCCAACATCCTCCCCTTATGCAAAGTCACTCCGATGGCGAAGAGGGTATTTCCAGCCGGTATAGAAGCTGGATGGGTCTTCTCATCTTTACCCCCTTTCTAAGTCGAATATAGTGCAGGTACGCACTTTCCCATTTCTACCGGGAAATGCTTTGGCCACCACTGCGAGATCCTAGAATAATCTTGGGAGGTGGTCATTCCTGAGAAGTACAACATCTTCCACTTAGATGGCGCTCGATTTAGATGGAAATACGCTGTGCGCTCATTGCATCTCCAAGAGTTACTATTTTCTGCATGCTGTTCAAAACTTGTCGAGGAGGGCTTCGCGTATTTTACACCGTCTCAATAGTTCACGGTGTAAACGGCTCACGGTAGAGGTAAAAATGTAAATCTTCTGACTACAAGAAAGTGTGCACGTGTCACAACTTCTTCATCGGTAGAGGTGGTCACTTTTGTTGGAAGGCGTGAATAGATTATGGCTTTTACTTCGATGAACACTAACAGCAGCTTGTCGTTCTTTAAATAGCTCTGTTTTTACGACTTCCGCAGCGCTGTTTTGACCGACCTAATTGTCCTTTCACAAAAGTGATCCCGGCACGGTGACCTTTTGACTGTAAATATCCATTAAATCCTGTAGTTCCGGAAGTGCTACAGTACATCTGCTTCTTTGGCCAGCATCCATATTGTCATCAACCCACTTGAAGCACGCTTAAACGTGCAATTGTTGTCAGAATAAACGGTTTCACAGAGGCCTCTTATAGCCGCATTAACCGGAAGGTTGCGAACGAATCTGTCGTAGCTAAGCTGCAAGAAAGTTCCAGGTGGGCCGCCTTGGTCTCTGTGCAAGTAGAGATCACAATGTGAGCTTTCGCTATTTCTTCAGTGGTGCGGTGAAACAATGATCCTGCTAAGTCGATGCCTATAACAAAGGATGGGTCCAACGCTAGAAATCGATCTTTAGGCAAAGGTCCGAAAGGCTCGCGCGCCGCTTTCACTGAGAATTGCTTGCAAATCATGTACCGATTAATTGCCTTCTTGACTACTTGGTGAACTCGAAGACTCCAGAAGATGTCACGCAACTGGTTTAGCGTATCTCTCTCTCAAACACGCAGTACTCTTTGGTGCTCGCAGTGAATTATTAAATTGCTGAAGGAATGGTAGGGGGGCCAATGAATCGTGTGTCACTCGTTTGGTCCAAGTCACTGTTCTGCAGTCGTCCTCCTAGCCTAATAAGTCTGTGTTTATGTTTGAATGACGGAAAAGCCTCGTATTGCGGAGTGCTCCAAGAACTGTCCCCCAAACGCTCCCATTTGTGTTTTAACGATCCGAAAGTTTTCGGCAGCTCTTTCTTGTGGATTAACAATGTTCCTGTACGTTGGCACGCAATCCTTGAGTTGAAGTTGAATGCAAGTATTCATGCTGTTCTTGCAATGACCCCATGAAGAGAGCTGAACTTGTTTAGGTCAAATAAATCGAAATTTATGCTTTGAGCGGTATTCAAGACACGTATTCTCTCTCTTACGTGATGGTCTCTTCATTGTTCCATCACTCCATCACTTCTTGATGCGAAGACAATTTTGCTTGACTTATTCATGCCGGTCTATGCCACCAGAGCGAATTCTGGGCTTGTTGATGAGCCGATATACACGAGTCAACAGATCAGCTGGGTTTGACTCCCCTGGGCAGTGATGCCAGTGACAAGGTGAAAACAGAAACTGGATCTTTATGACCCTGTTTGAAACAAAAGGTTTTTACCTGCTTGCTGCAGATTTGATCCAGTGAAGATACTTTCTCGCATAAAAGCGGTTATTTGTTCGCATTAATCATAAGGCGAGCCACCATGAGAGCTGCCAGCAGCTCCAGCCTTGGCAACGACATCTTTTAATCAGGGCTACCCTTTATTTTAATTGGACTAGTTCGACCTCCACTTTTCCTTTGCTGTTTTGACCTTGTAGGGTTCGGTGCTGCTGCTCACCCACAAGAAGGACCAACGAGGCAGATCTCAGAAAAACACACCTCTACTTTCTGGTGGCAGCCAACCGACTGCCGAGCCCCGAGCCTGGAGCGTGGCTCGCGCGCACGTTGCGTGCCGGGCGCCGAGCACGAGTTCTTTTTTTGCGCCGTTGGCCTCAAACCCCACAAACTTCCCCCCCCCCCTCCGCACAGTGCGTTGGAGGGGGGTCAGAAAGGTTCTTCGTTGTCGTCAATGTTGATGGCGATGTCCGCCGGCGAGGGGGGGCGGAGGAGGGCGGGTCTGAGGCGCCAGACGACCGCCAGGGCCCGCTGAAGGTTGTGTTCGTCGATGGCCGCGAGGCGCAAGACGGCTGCCCTGGCAGCGGCGGCCGACTCTCGGGCACGGTGGAGAGCGCTGGCCTGGTGGGTGCCCCTGTGTATCTCGGGCACCCCACAAAGGGGGCTCAGGAGCCGGCGCTCCTCCTCATTGTAGAACTGCACCGGGTCGTTGGGATGGCGGTCGGTAAGAGTGTTTCCCCGAAACGGCTGCGGGACTTCGGCCGGGGGGTCCGTGGTGAGGGGCCGGGGCTGGACCTCCCAGGGCAGGTTCGAGGTTCATGAAATGGCTAGGCCGTGGGGGCCCAGCACGGTCAAGGTTGCGGAGTTGCCCCGGCGTCGGTAGAAGGGCCGGCGGCGATGTTGTCCCGGAGCTAGAGGGCGACGGCCATGGTGTTCCCAGGGTGGTGGTGGTGGTGGGGAAGCTGAGCGCCTCCGTCTGTGGTAGCGAGGCATCTTGGAGAGCAGAGAAAAAAAAAAGGAACCCGTGAGTGGTCTTCTACAAGGGTTTCTTCTACGAGAAAGCGTTCATAACGTTGGGCGCGGCAATAGACAAGTTAAATTTGCGAGGACACTATCCGCGTCTATGCGTCCATCGCACAAAACCACGCGCAAATTCAGTCGGGAGAGTACCAGTTTTCGCTCAAGCCTATTGCAACGCGCATCTTCTTAGATCTTCGTCTTCGTCTTCGTCACCAACATCAGGTATAGTCCTCGCAGAATTAAGTATAACCCGGATCGGCATCACTCTCCACCTGCGAGAGAAGTTTGTCATCCAATTCATAATACCGTTTGAGGTTGGTGACATGGACAGGTCCGGTGAGTCAACCAGACTCACAATGAACAAGCGTGTACGTAAGGCGTGAGGCCTTGTCTCGCTCTCGATACGGACCATCCCACCGGTTCGCCAGGGAAGCTGTGAAACCTCTGGAGGCGTCACTAAGTGGGTGTGTCCGTCGGAGTACAAGGTCTCCAACTTCGAATTGCACGTCCCGGTGGCCACGATTGTACTGCTCAGCCTGCTGAAGCCGTGCGGCGTCCAAGCTCTCCCTGGCATCACGATCGATGTCCCTGTGTCTGCGTCGTAGGCTTCCTGCAAACTGACCGTATGAGCGAGCAGCGCCAGAGTTGTTGGTCGTGCAAGTGTTTTCCAGTGGGAAAGTCAGCTCCTTTCCGAAATTAAGGCAAGCTGGCGTAAAACCAGTCGACCGGTTGACGGTTGTGCGCGATGCGAACGCGAGCTCTGGGAGCTTTGCGTCCCAGTCAGGGTGACGTTCGGTGTGAGCTATTAACATCGATTTCAGGGTTCGGTTCACCCGCTCTGTGATGTTAGCTTGTGGGTGATAAGGAGACGTCCGCCTGTGTTGAATGCCCAATGCGGCACATGAGTCTCGGAACACTTTGCTGGCAAAATATGTAGCGTTGTCGCTAATCAATTTCGCCAAAAATCCGAAGCGTGTGAACGTCTCCATCAGACAAGACCAGATTTTCTTGGACGTCAGTGATCGCAATGCAAATAGCTCAACCCACTTGCTAAAGTGATCGGTGACAACCAACAAGTACTGGTTGCCACGCGGACTGCGTGGGAAAGGGCCCATGACATCGACAGCAACGCATTCCCATGGGGATTGACTCACGACTGGCTGCATGAGACCAGGGGGCTGACCACCACGCGGTTTGGCTTTTTGACAAACCGGGCATGAACGAGCGTACCTCAGCACGTCCTAACGAATTCCTGGCCAAGTTGCAGTACGGCTTAACTTTTCAAAAGTCTTGCAGCCACTACTGTGACCAGCTAGAGCAGAGTCATGGTAGTATTTAATAAATGACGTGCGAAGTCGGCGAGGTATCACGGCTCGAAATGGAGTGTCTGTGGAGCCACCCTCCTCGTCGTCGATCTGAGGTATATACCGAAGGAGCAGACCGTCTTCGGCCAGCAAGTACGAGTCGAAATCCATGTCAGCGTCTCTGTTGCCACGTCGGTCACGTGAAGATAACCACTCAGAGACCCTGCGACTAAATCCATCGTTCTGCTGTGCTGCACGAAGCTCATTTCGGCTAATCAAAGTACCCCAGCGCGAGTCAGCATCTATCGCGGCCACAACATTGGCATTCTCGTGCACGTGCTCTTCGCCGAGCGGAGCGCGCGACAGAGCGTCTGCGACTTTGTTTTGTGAACCTGGCTTGTGCACAATTGTGTAATCATATTTTTGAAGCGTCAGTGCCCAGCGTGTTAACCGTCCTGCCGGATTTTCCAGCCGCTGAAGCCAGGACAAGGCGGCATTAACCGACTGGATCACAAAGCGCGCGCCATCAAGATACATGTTGAATTTCTCCAGGGCGAATATGATAGCTAAGCACTCAAGCTCGCAAACATTGTAATTTCGTTGAGCTGCTGTCAACGTATGACTAGCAAACGCTGCGGGTCGTAAGACACCATCAAAATCTTGAAGCAGCACGGCACCTAAACCGTAGCCGCTCGCATTGGTTTGCAGTACAAACGGGCGGTTGAGGTCTGGGAGATTCAAGGATGCCGTTTCAGCAGTAGCTTTGGACAGTTGAAGGAAAGCATTTTGCTGTGCCTCCGTCCAACGCCACTTGACGCCCTTGCGCAGCAGTTCGTTCAGAGGCCGCGTTATCTCTGCACTGTGAGGAATAAACTGGCGGTAAAATCCAACCATTCCCAGAAATCGCTGCAAACTCTTTGCATCATATGGGGGAGGAAACTCTGTTATGGCTTTCAGCTTGTCCTCGTTAGGGCGAAGCGCTCCACCGTCGATTACAAAACTGAGCAGGTTAATCTTGGATGTTGCCAGTTGCATTTTTCCTGAGTGAACTGTCAAACCAGCATTCCGCATGCTCTCGAGGATAGTCCGAAGGTGCACAAGATGTTCTTCAAACGTGCGTGAGAAGACTACTACATCATCCATATATGCCATGGCGTAGTTGTGTCGAGCGTCTCGAAGCACGATGTCCATAAGACGTTGGAATGTGGCAGGAGAGTTGCTCAAGCCAAACGGCATGCGCACAAACTCATACAACCCTCTGTAACATGAGAATGCTGTTTTCTCGATGTCAGCGGGTTCGACTTCTATCTGGAGGAAACCGCGACTGCAGTCAAGAGTCGTGAAAAAGCTCGCGTTTCCCAAGTTGTACATGATCGACTCAATCGAGGGGTACGGGTACGCGTCACGAATGGTTACCGCATTCATGCGTCGATAGTCGACACAGAGCCGAGCTGCTCCATCTTTCTTGGGGGCAAGGACGATCGGGAATTCCCAAGGGCTCTGTGACTCACATACTGCACCCGTGTCGATCATCTCTTAGAGCGCCTTGTCCAGCAGGGCTCGCTTGTGTACGCTGATTTGTCGAGGGTTACAGCGTAGAGGCCGTGTATTCCCGGTGTCAATTGAATGCTTTAGGACACCGGTTCTACCGGGGTTCTCCGTGAACATCGGCGAAAACTCTTCCAGGATTCTTTGGAGACGCCGCTTTTGCTTGTCCGTAGCAGAACACTTCTGCAAAGAATCGCTTACCGCACATGGGAATCGCAAAGCAGGCGTTCTCACACCAACGTTATCGACACTGACGATACAATCCTCTCGTCTGGTAAATGGGATCAGTTTCGAGTCACTACCTAACCGGTAGCCTTTGTTCGGAAAGTCAAGAACCAGGTTCTCCCCAAAAATGAAATCTCGCCCCAAAATGATCGGTACCGTGAGACCAGGTAAGCAAACGAAACGCTGACGGCATTTTTTCTCGTTGAACCCGATCTGTAACCTCACGGCTTGACTCGTGAGCATTTCTGGTCCTGACGCTAGCTGTAAGCGCACGTTAGTGTCGCGCAGGTTGGCGTTCTGCTCTTTGCAGCTTTCAATCAGGCAGTCCCCAATAAGCGACAGACTCGCACCGGTATCAATCAGCGCTGCCACAGCTACTCCGAGCACTGTAACTGTCATACGAGGCTCAATTAGCTCAAGGTGAGGCTGAATTCGTTATACCGATGGAAGTTTTGCCGAGTTGTTCATGGTCACCGCGGCTGGCAGGCGTTCAGGGGTCAGCGCCACCGGCCGTACTCGTTTCCCGAGGCTGCAGGGCGGTTGCGCAGCAAGTCGGGGCAGTCACGCCGGAAGTGGCCATGGCGACCACAGTCGAAGCACCGCACCGAGTTGCGCCGGTCAGGGCCGTGCGTCGGGCTTGCTTGCGCTTGTCGTTGCTGCCCGTCTTGGTGTCCCTCGTTGGACCAGCGATCGGCGCCCCGGTTGGCATTGCGGGGGAAGGACCTTAAACGGCTTTCACCCTGCCGTAGTCTCAATCCAGCCGGCCGGGCACGTAGCCAGGGGTCCGAACCATCGAGTGGTCTCCCGCGCTCCCATTGCCCGAAGGCGTAGGAGTCCAGCGCATGGGAGGGACAGACCGCGCCATCCAGAGTTTGGCGCTGAGTCGGACTTCTTCTGGGCCCGGGAGCTTGCCAGGCAAAGGACGGCTCGAGAGCTTCTTCAGGCGGTGGCGGGGGCCGATACTGCAGCTCGGCCAGGAGCGTCTCTTGTATGCCATGAGCGTCCCGGGCCAGGTGCTCTAGGGTGGAAAACGTGCGGCCATGCAGGTAGGGCCAGAATTTTGGGTGGCTCTGCTGCATCACCCGAGCAACGCTGTCCGACTCCGACGTCGTTGGGCAGGCTCTGTCATAGAGCTCCTGCATCACCCGTACATATTTGACGAGGGTCTCGTCCGGGTGATGGGTCCGGCGCTCCAGTTCTCGCTGGACTCGAGACTGGTACCCAGGTGGAAGAAATTCATCTTGAAACTTCCGCCGGAAGTCTTCCCAGGTGAGGAAGGGAGCCACAATGCGCCACCAGCGCGCGGCGCTTGCCTGGAACGCCACGGGTGAACCCGCGCGAGGACGTACTCGTCCGAGGCTCCCGTGGCGAGCTTATAGGCCGCCAACTCGGCCAGGAAGTCGGCCACGGACTTCCGGTCGTCGTAGCCCGTGTACAACGGGACCGGCACCTGGGGTCGTGGCCCTTGCACTTGAGGTCCGGGATCAGCCAGGACCAGGCGTTGCGCGACTGTGTCGCAGAGGTTGGCCACCCGAGCCATCAGGTCCATGGACGTCGGGTCAGGCCCCTCTCCGGTCTCGCCTTGGTCTGCGGCGGCTCTTTGGCGGGTCTGCATCGCAGAAGCAACCGCAGAAAAACAGCCCAACACAAAAACAGAACAAAACGGAACACAAAAAGAACGGGAAAACACTTAATATACTACAGAAAGCACAATATACACAATGCCCAAGCCGCGATGGCAAAGATGGCGTCCGGAGGCCGAAGCCTAGTCGAACGGCCCCGTAGGCCTATCGGGGATGGAAAAAGCAAGAAAATCCAGGCTAACACGCCTACAACGGGCTAAAAGCCTGCGGTCCAACCCGTGGGGGAACAGTAGGCCCCACGTTGGGCGCCAAATAATGTAGGGTTCGGTGCTACTGCTCACCCGCAAGAAGGACCAACGATGTAGATCTCAGAAAAACACACCTCTACTTTCTGGTGGCAGCCAACCGAGTGCCAAGCCCCGAGCCTGGAACGTGGCTCGCGCGCACGTTGCGCGCCGGGCGCCGAGCACGAGTTCTTTTTTTGCGCCGTTGGCCTCAAACCCCACAACCTCTAACGTAAACAGCAGCTCCGTACGCCGCTTCGCTAGCACCCGCAAGAACCTGGAACCTTGCGCCGACATAAAAAGGCAGCGTCCAGCAGATGCTAATTTGCCTTAAAAATGGCAGGTCTCCCCACCAAATTTGTCGTGATTACTATCCGAATTTTTCAGGTAGCTGTTCATTCCGCCGCAGACCACGTGGACAAATTTTTTTAACAGTATTTTCACTACGATTATAAACGGCGAGATAAATCCAATTGGGCCATAAATGATATATGTAGCTTTATGCACCAACATATTCTTCGCTGTCATCGCTTTGAACTGGACTTCGGTTTGCGTTGATGTTCCTTCCTCTCCAACGCTGCGTAACTCGCAGCTGTTGGTGATCTTTTTTCGAAGATGTGTTTCTGGTTCCCTTAGAACTGTAGCCGCTAAGTTACGTATGTTGTTAGTCACTTCGACAGTGTGCGCCCCTGCTACGTAGTCATTCACATAGAATTGGTTTTTCATCTCGTCTGCCTCCTGTGGAAACCGTTACTTTACAATTTCAAAATGAAGTCGCAAGGGTAGCTGCCAATACGAATGGGCTAGAAGCTGCTCCGATGGGCAGTCGGTTTATTCTCCAGACTTCGCTTGATGGCAGGTCATCTCCAACAGCCGGCAGGGTCTGGTACCACAGGAACCTCAGCCCACCTGTCTTTCTGAGCCAGACTAATTTGGACGTACGCACTTTCAATATCCGCCGTTATAGCTATTTGGTGTGTACGGCATTTCAACGGAAGGTTGAAAATGTCTGGGTTTATATTTAGACACCTGTGAAGGGTGTAGTTTAGTGATAGTTTCTCGCCACTTGAGGAAGCACCAAAGACTATTTGCACTTTTATAGTTTCCTTTTCTTCTTTGATGACCGCTTTGTGTGGCATATGGTTCAGCCGGCCGTGCACGTGAGCTTCTTCGACCTTCTCAGCAAAGTTCTCACTAAGGTGCTCCCGTATAGTATCGTAATATTGCTTCAACCGTGTTTCATTCACAAGACGCCTGGTAAGGCCTTTCAGCTGGCTGCGGGCTGCATCCTCACTTGTGCTCAGGTCGTTAACGTTGTGTCTCCCCGGAAAGCACACCTGATGCTGGTCATCAAGCTTCTCACCCGTAGAAGAAAACACTTGAGGTACATCGTGTGGGCTTATATCGTTTCGATGTTCCTGCAGGATGTCAACTTCCAATTTTCCAAAACACGAGTAGCCCCCAAAAAGCTCGTTGCTTTGCTTCCGAATATGGCCTCCACCGTCGTCAGATTCTCATCGATTTGTTTAATGAGCTCCGTCACGGGCCTTCCAGTAGTTATCCACTCCAATCAAATTTTGATGTTGATGTTTTTTCCAAACTCTGAGCATCGAAACTCAGCTATGTACAGCCGGCGTGTGTCCGCTGTTTGACCAAGACTGGCAGGAGACACTGCACAATGGCAAATGATGGGAACCTTTATATCTACAATTGGTACCCCTCTTCGATGCTTTTATTTTTCTAGCCATAGCTTTGATCTTCGAAGTTTCAAAGTTTTTTTACTTTGCCGAGAGTTGTATCACCCAGGACAGTGATGTAATATGTCTCTTTTTAAACAATTTTTCACAACAGTTCGGTGACACCTCTCGTCGTTGCAAATGTCCGCTGGCTTCCTTCATCCAGAAAGCACCAAGATAAGCGTCTCTTGCTTCACACAAGCCACGTTTGTATGGTCCCACGTCCACCAGCCGCTGCTGGTGGACGGTATGACAGGCATGACGTCGAAGCCGTCATACCGCATGTCTTCGGCGCTCTCATCGGCGGGCGCCAGGCCCGTAAGGGACAAGCACGGGGGCAAGAGCTCCCGTTGAGACGGCGTGGAGGACGGTTGCCCTGATCTGGAGTGACGTCGTCCTCATCCGCGATGACGTGGTGTTTGGAGTTCAAAATCAGGTCATCGGGGGGGGGGGGGGGGGGGGGGAGTAGGGCGAGTCAAATGTAGCGGTCGTGGCCGAGGAAATGTTGTTTTACCAGGCGGTTTGCAACAGCCGTGCTGCTGACAGCTACCAGAACTCTCACACCACCGTGAAGCTGGAAGTACTGAAGGCCACTGGGACTAGCGGCCACTCTGAAAGCGTCCATGATTTCGTGAACTGGTGTGTCGGCAGGGACACTAAACATAAAACACTGCGCCTTCGACGGCGTGGTTGAGGACGCCACTGCGCTAACGAAACCCCCGAGGACCATGAAAGCACGGGGCCACGACGACGCAGTGACGTAAAGGTGCTCTCAAAAAGAAGGAGCGAAGCCCACCTTAACACCACAACTTGCAATGTCAATGTTTAACCACCAATTCTACAGGTAAACGCCAAAGGAACCAAGAACCACGAGATCTGTTTATCCTTTTCGAATATTCTTGTAAACCGATTTGCCTCCTCAAAGACCATAGGTTGTACAGCCAAAGGCATTCGGTAAATCTCCAACTTTGCTGTCCCTGCAGCATTTATGCTTTCTGGCACGGATGATGTAAGCAAGCTCAACTGGCTTGCAAACACGGAGCTACGTGAAGTCGCTTGGAACGCAAGTGGAAGTTCACGTTTGTAAACAGTGGTTAATGGGAAGCTACGG
This sequence comes from Ixodes persulcatus, assembly GCA_013358835.2. NCBI lineage: Eukaryota > Metazoa > Arthropoda > Arachnida > Ixodida > Ixodidae > Ixodes > Ixodes persulcatus. Next base: position 18,199 of record JABSTQ010001562.1, on the reverse strand, counting down.
ACGTTCTTGAAAAAAAATGGGTTAAATGTGAATTCTAGTGTATATTTACCCCATGAACCCGAATACCCAAACCATTTGCTGTGCAGGTATTGTTAAACGGGAGAAAACGCAAGACAGTCGCTGTACGTGACGTCATCGACAGATCTTTTTGCTTCCCAAGGCTAGGGAGGCGGGGCTTCAGCCCTATTTTGAAATTGCTCTTATGGCTCTCCGGCTCGTCGCAATGAAACATAATTGTGATATCTGTTAATCTAAAGGTCAAATGAAATCAATTCAAGCGCTTTTTTCAAATGCAGAAGTGCCCCACCTTCCCTTTAAAGACAGTCTGCACACAGTTTCCAATACGAGTCCCCGCGAGATTTGTACTTCGAATGCCGCATGGCAATGAGCTCAAGGAGGAAACTTGACACGCGGCATTTGAATTCCGGATAATGCGGTGACTCTTCTTTGCAGACTTCTTTGTGGCATACATGAACAGTGTGACACCGGCTTAATAGGGTGATGCAGCGATTTTCGTACTTTGCGCAAATACCGCTTAGACGGATGCCTGACTTCAATGACCAGTGAAACACCCGTTCGAATTTCACCAGTAGCAATAGAAGTCGTAGAAAAAATTAATAAAAAAATGAGCAGAGTTCACTCCTTCAAGTCGGAACCAGAGCAAGAGGCCACGTGATCTGGAGCTGATTATGCACGTTTGAAAGAAACGCTCGTGTGCGCTGCCGTTTTGAGCATACTGGCGCCGCGTAACGTTTGCGCCATGCTGGGGCGCGCCAGAGGCATGTCACGTGGGTTCGCGATGACGAGATGGTGGCACCTGCTGTATCGCCGTCGGCCAGCGCCAGCGACAGGCTCACTGTTCCGGAACGCAGGAGGAGGTATCCACACAGAATCTTAGCATCAGATATTGTAGGACGGGGCATGTTAAAAGGTTGAAGGCTGATTTTATAACGATCGCAGCCTGTGTTCCAGCACGTCGTGGAAGGAAGAGCTGCCGCGAGTCAACCATCGTTGATGCAATGGCCATGCGGCTTCTGGTGCATTCCCTTGAGCGCTTTGAGGCTTCAGATATTTTTGTAAATATTCGATTTTTTACTGGTTGAGGTATGTTAGTGTTTGTTCTCTTTCGTGTTGGAAGGCAACACCTGACGAGTTTCAAGCACATAAACCATGAGGCGGGTGATCAACAGAGAACCGAAGCGAAGGAATCTGGTGAAGCAGGGCTTCCAAGGCTACCCGGAAAGACTCAAAGCATGGCCCACCATCTGCCGGAATTTGACGACAAACAAGGTGTGTGGAACGCTTACCTCGCCAAGATAGAATCATATGTTGAAGGCAACGATGTGGTGGAAAAAACGGTGAGAGTGCAGGCGAGCCGGTGGTAGCTAATCATGTTGTATTACACCAGAGACTGCGGTGGATGAAATCGGAAGAACTTTCAGTAGAAGGAACAGACACAAAGAACGGACGTTCTCTGTGTCTGTTCCTTCTACTGAAAGTTCTTCCGATTTCATCCACCGCAGTCTCTGGTGTAATACAACATGATGTGGTGGAGGTTGCTAAGAAAAGGGCCCTGCTGGTGTCAGCGCTTTGGACAAGTGCGATACTAGTGCTTTTTGGATGGCTGGTGTTCAGGAAGTCAAATTCGCTAAAGTACGATGAAGCGGTCCGTTTTCTAAACGATGCTACGACTCTAAACCAAATTCGATTTCGGAGAGTTTCAAGTTCTTTAATCGATGCCAAGAGGAAGGAAAATCAGTGCTCGCATTCATCCTGGAAAAAAGAAGAATTCCTAATAACTGCGACTTTGGGACGACATTGAACAGGAGTTTACGAGACCGAGTGGTTTGCGGCCTCAGATAAAACAAAAATCTGAAAAAAATGTTAGTGGGAAAACGAGAGCTTAGCTTGCGGGATGCCGTAGCACTAGCCGTGGCAGGAGAAATCACAGAAGCTGACGCACAAAGAATGTTGGGGGAAAACGGGCCATCCGAAGTACACAGACTGAAGGGTGAGCAAAGATGCCTCCCACTTCCAGGACATCGCTGCATTCATCAATAGGATTCGAACGCTGCATCAAGACCGATCACAGCAGTAATAACTATTAATGGCAGAAAGCAAAACGTGTCAGTGTGGCAAGCAAGGGCATTTGGCTCAAAAGTGTCGTAACCCTAAGAGCGCAATGGGACAAAACCACCAACTACGGGCAGTAGACTTCCGGAAGAATATGACAACCTGACCACACAGATTTGGACTTTGGCAAACCTAAAAGAAAGAAAGCTTGTATAGCAAGGACGACGCACGTTCACATAGGCTGGAATTGATGTGGTCATGAAAATTGGCACGGGGTCACCTGTCTGCGTCATAACGCAAGAAATGTACGAAAGGCATTGTAAAACCTGGCCGAGACATCAAAAGCCTCAACCGAAGTTGGATTGCTACATGGGACGAATTCCAGTTATCGGAGAACTAACCATGAAAGTGGCATATTAGTCGACAACTGTAGAGGGTACATTGACCGTCGTGGATATCCGAGGTCCATGTTTGTGTGGAAGATACTTGATTCAGAAATTGTATCAACGTGACGTTCTTGTTTTGAGCCTGACAGCAATCCCGAAGTTTTTCAGTGGCCAGCAGCGAGGTCTCCAGAGTCTACTGAGCGAGTACGAGGACCTCTCTTTTTCCAGAGCTTCAACTCATTCAGTTACCACCTGCGCATCTGTACCTCAGGTATGGAGCAGCTCCAAAGTTTTGCAAGGCAAGATCCATTTCTTTTGCCTTACGAGATAATATATCCCTGGAGCTGGATGGCCTAGAACAGGCCTGCATTATTTCACCATTTACACACTGAATGTCCTACGGCGATTGTGCCGGTTCTAAAATGAATTGGACCCTACGTATTTGCGGGGGTTTTTAAGGCGACACTGAATTCGGTTTGCGCATTAGAACAGGATCCGCTCCCGGTTGTCGAGAACATGTTCGCTTGTCTGAATGGCCGTGACCATTGCAGTACACTGGACTAGCGGGATGCGTATTACCAAGTGCCTCTCAATGTGGAATCACGGAACCATCGTATTTTGTTTTGCCATATCCGACTACCATTTGGAATAGCCTCAGCGCCTGCTATTTTTCAATGCAAGATAGAATGTGTACACTAAGGTCTTCCATATGTGAAAGTCTACTTAGATGACGTCACATTTTGTGTGACAATGGAACAAAACTGAAATGCATTTTACAGCACTTCGGAGAGAATCGGGTGAAGCTGCGCAAGAACAAGTGCCGATTAAGGCAGGAACCAGTCATCTATTTTGGCCGTCAGATTGGCGGAGAGGGACCGCACGCAAAAAAAAAAAAGAAAAAGCATCGAGTCCATCGCCCCAAAAATGTGTGATCTGCGTTCATTTATCGGCATGTTGACCTTCTACAGCACATTTTTACTCATAATGTCGATACTGCTATCGCCACTTTATCGATCTTTTGAGAAGAGTTGTCGTTGGGTGTGGGGACCTGGCACAGGACGAGGCATTTAGCAAATCAAAGAAAGCCCTAACAACAGGAAACGTGTTGACACATTTCGACCCGGGAAAGGAACTGCGCTTGGAGTGTGACGCATCACCGTACGGTGTTGGGGCCAAGTTGTTCCGCCATGTAGGAAAGGAGAACAGACCGATCGCGTTCCGCTCGTGTACCTTAACTGCTGCGGAAAACAATTGCTCCACAGTTCGAATGCGAGTCAATCGCTTTCATTTTTGGGGTGTTTAAATTCCGCGATTACCTTTTGGGCAGAAAGTTCACTTTCGTCACAAAGCACCAACCACGCATTGCTCAAACCGGGCTGGCCGGCCCCCGCCATGGCTGCTGCGAGAGTCCAGCGTTGGGCGCTGCTGCTTGGGGGCTACCAGTACAAGCTGGACTACCATTCTGGTAAAGCGATGCTCAACGCAGACGCCTTAAGCCGGTTACCGTCACCGACGTTTAAGGAATCATTGAACTCAATTGAGCTTCCAGATTATGTCTTAGGACTGCATATTTTGACGAAGGTACCATAAGCACCAGAGAGCTGAAAGAGCTGACTGCCGGAGACCACGCCCAGCCAAAGGTTAAAAGATACATCCTTGATAAATGGCTAACAAGCCGAAAGCACATGGAAGTTGAATTACAACCATTTTAAGACGGGAAGCTTGAGCTCTGAGAAGTACAGGATCTGGTGTACTGAGGTCACCGGGTCGTGATTCCAGCAACTGTGAGGAAACGACTGCTAAGGCTGTTTCATGAAATCTACCAGAGCGCATCCTCAATGAAAGCGGTCGCGCGGTCAAAGTTCCGGTTGGCTAATCTTGACTAGGCAATTGAAAGCCAGGCGGTTCTTTGCAGGGAATGTGTTCAAGCTATGCCTATGACAAGTGCGAAATAGTCACCTAATTGGTCAAGGATGCACTTTGGTTTAGCTGGCACAATGAAGATTAAAATAACACTAGTTGTTGTTGATTCACACAGCAAATGAGTCGAACCCGTCCCATCGCCCCACGCGACCACTCAGTCAACGATGACAACGTTACGTATGTTGTGCAGTCGTTTTGGAATTCTGCGTACGTTGGTGGCAGATAACGTAACTCAGTTGTAAAGTCAGGAGTTTAAAAAGTTCGTCACGATGAACAATATTTCACATTGTCGAACCGCTCCCCTCTACCCGCAATCCAACGGTCTGGCAGAAAGGGCCATGTGCACCGTCGAGGCCTGCTTTCCATTGGTTGCACGGGACGCCGTTTGATGACCCCGGATGTTCTTTTGCTCCGGCAGATCCTGTGTAGTTTCGCAACTACGGTGATGGGGACAACAGGACTCGTGGTCAAGCGAAGTCCACCCCTGGGTCGCGAACGCTGACATCTATCAACGCCTTCGAAGGTGGTACATCGTCATGCTCTCCAAGTACGGAGAAGGATGCCGGAAGAACATCACTTGCTAGACCAGCAAGCCGGTACGCGGCCTCCGACGTCATCACCTTCGACGATCACAAACGACGGAAGCCAACATCCAGGCGCGCCGAAGACGGTCCCAGTGCAACCCCAGAAAGAAGCAACGTTGCGGCATTCAAGCAGGAGCCGAAAGCCAGTCGGCAGGTTTCATTTGTAAAGAATATAGAATTGTAGAAAACGCCGCGCCCTGTTGTTGTTTTCCACGAACGTTTTCTTGCTCATTCTGTAATCATATCTAGCACGTGAAAACATGATAACAAAATACACAAGAAAACGTTGGCCGAAAAGAAAAACATGGAGCTTCGTTTTCTACATTTTATAAATATTTTTAAAATTTTATTTCTGCACTCAGTGGTGTAGGTTTCAGCAAGAGACGCTTGACATCATTGTACGACGGGCAAGAAAACGTCCTGACTGGAGAGTAGGTCTGCCTCGCCTCGGCCCGAGGTTCGTGGTTAAACCGCGATTCCATTTGCAAAGGCGCATATGCCGCCAATGTTGATCATAGCCAAGCGCTGCGGTTGGCAAAGCACAGGAAACGTGCTGCGTTCCATACATTGGTATGTTTCCGCTATTGTTGTCATTGCAACGATTGAACATGGGAAAGCTACCCGAATGCTTGTCAAGCTATTGATTATCAGGAGCCCAGAACGAGTGCTCACCCAATGCTCCGGTCCAATATGTGAGCAGCATTCCAATATTGTTAGAGGGGGGTAGTGCATTCTACCAGCTACGTCATCAAGTTTTGAAAATGAGAGTCTGAGAGAAAGCGCTCGCTTTCGTCCTTAAGATGATACCACAACAAAGGAGTTTCTTGGTAAGTGGCATTGCGTGAGAGTGTACTTGGGTTCCACTAGTGACAGTAAGCTCCTGTAAAGTGAAAAACATTCCAAGCAAATATCGTTGCATGGGTCCATGCAAGGGTCCATGCAAAGAAGGTACAATATTACACACCTTGTTCCATATACGCCAACCCGAAAATTTTAGTTCGACGTACAGCGCACTAACGTCGAACAGACGGCCTCAACGTCTATGACTGGCTTGAGAACTGTGATATATATCTCATTAAACAGCTATTGTACTTACCAAAGACTACAGAAAGAAAACAGGTTTTGCAGTAGGGCCAAGAAAACCCCGATTACTTTTTTTCGTGGTCAGTAACACGTACATTATATATTTATTAAGTTGCCATGAGGCCGCTCTGGAAATTTTGTACCGTCGGTTCGACGTCAGCGCGCTCTACGTCGAACTGAAGTTTTGAGGTGTCGTATATGGGGCAAGGGGGTAAAATATACCCTTTTTTTCTGAGATTGTATATTGCATTTCACTGTTGAAGAATCTATACAATACCAAGCAATCATAAAATGCAGTATCTGCTTTAGTGTCGTGTCTGTGTTGCTCTTTGTAAATATTTATTATTCTCAACGACTCCCCGCTATTCTAGCTTACAAAGTTACATCACAAAGCAAAGAGCGTCCTATTACAGTAGTTTTCCAAGGTCGTAGCGTCTACTGGAACAAGAATAGGTGGTCATCTCAAGCGTCATGAGCCGTTAGTTGAGTTATTTACGGCACTTTTGGAATCTTGAGCATTCACGTAAGAATACAGCGTTATCTTTGACTGACTACCCGCAAGCCCATTGCGGAGAATCCGCACAACGGACACGGGGTAAAAAGCTAGAAGTGCAAGCGACGTTGCGAAAATGTCCTTAAAGTTTTTTTATCTATGCTATTTGTGAGAACTGAGTACGGGGGGTTTTATACCAGGGTTGCCTTACCAGGGAATTGACCGTTTAAAGTGTTTCTCAAACCACGCAGAACTACACGTTTCACTTTTGCCAGTCTTAATATCTACCGAGGATGTCCACGTGGCAGGAGAACACGTTGATATTGTCCGTCCCGGTACGCCTTTTGGACGAGGCAGTCTGTCGTTTTCTTGCCTGTGAGACCACAGTTCCCTTGAACTCACTGAAGTGCAAAGTCATGGCCCGCCTGCATTGCAGTCGTCTGTTCAATCGGAACTTTGTAGATGTATTTGCTGCTGATGCTTTCGCATTTCATCGATTGTATATGGATGGGAGAGCCACTTGAGACTCGCTGCTGATGACCAATACCTTTTCCGTGTTTTGTTATTTCTTTGTAATGCCTACAACACTGGTATCGACGCTTTACAGCGACTGTGCATGGGCGACGGCATAACATACTTTCAGTTTTGGTTTCCTCTTATTTGCTTAGTTCACTTTAGCGTTGCCACAGCGAAACAGTCTATTGCCATTTTAGACTCTACTGTTTTCTTATTGGCACTGGCCTTCCTAGAGGCCCATCAGGGCCTGCTTCACTGACTGGGCGTGATCGGTAAAACGAGACGTCACCAATCACGGCAGTAATCTCGAGCGTGTGCAAAGCATCTATAGAGTACTAAATAAATATGTTGACACGGCACTTACCCCTCTAGCCAATTCACACGCTTCTTCAAGAGCTTCAGTTGTGTTGTACACTTCTTGAAATCCACATTTTATTTTGACGTTCGATTTTGAAAATCGGCCCTAAAATAGAAAGTGGAATACATTTGAGGGTTAATATTGCACGAGCACACGTACTTAAAGTTATGGAAACATTACATCAGTGTGCTTAAAGATATTTATGGTGTATTTTGGCTATATTAGGAACATTCAGTTTTAATAGATGAAAATGCAGAAAAAAAAACAAAAAAAAAACTACAACAATAACAAAGAAACGAAGATTTAAACATGCAATAATTGCCAAATGCTTTTCTTTTTATTGTAAAGGCTTAAGTTTTTCAATAGACCAACACGCGGCCCTGACGTCACGCAGCTGCGGTGGCGCTGTCGACGGCACTGCGCCTGCGCAGACGCATCACTCCACATGAATTTGGTTTCAGCGCACGCGCAGTGCCCCCACCTGGTGTGGGCAAATGCGGGCTTGTTTCTAAACAGCGTGTCGGCCTATAAGCGAATTCGCGTTATCCGAATCGCACATACCCCCGTGTGGCTAGTTTTTAGAAAAACAAATAATGAGGAACAACTGCTTTCGTTCGTACTCGGGGTAATTTTACCTTTATTTTTTGCATGCGATTCAGCCTTTGCTGCTGCTTTCTCACAATTTGTTTCAATTGTGCCTTGTCCACCTCTATACTCCGTTCACCCTTAAAGGCCGCGGACCAGTTCGCGCTTTCCACTTTTTCCTCGCTTCTCTTCTCCCTCCTTCAACCCTGTCCACCGTTGCCTGTTTCCTCCTCCTCTATGGTGAGGAGGATCTTCTGCCTTTCAGAATCTCAAGTGTGGTCGCGTTGAAAACTCCGCCTTCAGCGCAAACTCGTTGGCTTCTGTAGGGCTTTGGTTGCGCGTGCCTGTGCGTACACGCTTGTGTTAACAGGCGCAGGAAACTCGCGCTGCAGGTGGAGCTTCTAGGGTCAGCTTTAGGCTGAACGGAATGTAGGGACGATAGCCTGCTCTGTATTACGTTTATACTATATTTTTAAGCCATAAAATTGATAAAATTCAACCGCTCTGTCTTCTTTCTTCTTTTTTTTTACTTTTCAGCACACTTTTATTTATTATTTATTTGCTTCAAAATATTGCGACCTGAAAAGGTCATCTCAGGAGTAAAAAGAAAACATACGTATACATTCAAAAAGGCAAACAATTAAGATGTACAGACCCTACAGAATAAAACTTAGAAACCCGTGAAAAATGCAATCTAGGTGAAAAATAGTAAAAAAACAATCACACAGACTTCACTAGTAAACTCACAGGTACCATAGCAGAACACTTAGTGTATTTCTAGTACACATCTATCAAAATCGAGTTAACGAACTGATCGATTTATGTTGTTCCACTTCTCTTTCGTTCGAGGAAAAAACGAACATTTAGAAACAGTTAAGGTGCGCCCACTACGGTACAAGATTTAAATGATGGAAGCTTGGAGTGCGTGATTGAATAACAAAACCAACATATTTCTCCTGATTAAGTGCACAGTCATTATTCACTATCTTGTGTAGGAGCTTAAGTTGTTCTACAGCGCGTGTGGAATCAAGAGGCTTAACTCCTATGTCAGTCATGAAAGATGCAGGAGAAAAATTGCGGTCATATCTTTTACAAATAAATCTAGTTGCCTTTGCCCGTATTGCGTCAATGTGCTTAATATCACTCTTTAGAAACGGATCCCACACAACACAACCATACTCTAAAATAGGTTTAATCGAGGTATTATACGCCGTTTTTTACATCCTTAGTTGAAGATTCTAAGGTTCTTTTGACATATCCTAGCCTTTGCAGAGCACGAGAACAGATAGAACTAATGTGCTTATCTCATTTGAAACTAGGCGTGAAGAAAATACCCGAATTCTTGTATTCATGGACCTGACGCAAAATTATATTATAAGTATCAGACTTAAAAACAGACGGTTGCTTCATATTAGTGAATGTCATAACGACAGATTTTTTCAATAATATTTTCCATCTGCCACTTTTGACTCCAATTAAAAAGTGCACGAAAGGGTCGTTTAGCAAGGCATGGTCATCTACCGAGTTGATTTCGTTGTACAGAACGCAATCCTTTGAAGAGAGGCGAATTTCAACTGGAACACCATTTGCGACGTCGTTAATATAAGGTAAAAACAAAAGAGGTCCTAAAACCGATCCCTCTGGGGCACCGGAACTAACTGAGACATTGCTAGGATGACCATCCCTACATAAGACAAACTGTGATCTATTTTTTACATAATCTTTGATACAATTAACTTATGACGTAGTATTTAATATCACTTGCAGTTTCTGAAGGAGCTTTTCACGTGGCGCGTTATCGAAAGCCTTCGAATAATCTACAAAATTGCCTTAAGTTGTCCTCTTTTATATAAAGCTAAAGCAATGTTGTGAGTGAATTCAAGAAGTTGGGTTGAGGTTGTGGGAATTCGCGTACCGCCGTCGATTTGCCGTTTCCCACGTGGTCCGTCAACAACCCGAGTCCAGCCTGGTTCTTTCACGGGAGCGGGATTCCGCTCCCAGTTTATTGGTTCAATAAAAACACAACGCTACAAAACACACAAACTAAACTACAAATACAAGCGACATTACACAAATATTTACAAACGCACGTTAAGCCAAAATCTAAACACAAAGAAGGCCCCGAGGCCTCGTGTCCCGCGATATGCTACATCCGGTCGCCACCCACCTGCCTGCGTCTCGGTCTCGTCCGAAGTTCTCAGAGGCCCTCGCCCCCTGGCCCACCGAATATATATCCATCGATGGGCGAGGAGGTTTCTCCTTGCCTGCCACGGGGCGCCTGCAGCGCCATCCAGTGGCTAGGAGAGAAAGCGGCACGTCGGGAGCCGAATTCGAGATCCCGATCGACCCCGCGGCGACACGACCATGTGATCGTGACTGAGGCGAGGCAGCTACATAGCTGCCTCGCTGCCAAAATTGGCAGAATGGTTTGATGGGCGCCCTCGTGAATGCACGGTGCACCATACTCCCCTCTCCTAAAAATCGAATTACGCCGGAATTCAGACGTACCGCTAGGCTTCGCGGGAACACGGTCGCTTCTTTTGGCCTGGAGACCCCCCCATACGCACCCACACGCCACTGGTCCGATGGGTCGTCCTCACTGAGGTCCATCAGTTCGCCCGAGACCTGGGGTGCGCGGCCACCGCACACCTCACAGTAGACTGTGTCGACTTCGGCCTGGCGGCGGCCTCCGTGGCAACGGGGTCCTTGAGCAGTGTGCCTGGCCACCATAAGGCCATGGCCCGCCATGGAGTGGTGCGCCGTAGAGGGACTGTGGTTGTGACCCAGCTGCGACAGCCCTCCCGGAGCGATGCGGGGCTGGAAGTCCAATTTCACTAAGAACTGCACCCGACGTCCTGCGTGGCATCGCGGATGTCCAACGAGGCTCCCCGAGCTGTGGTTCCGGCCTGGGAATACGCTGCCCGATGACGAGGAGTTCAGCCCAGGCTGGTGTTTGCCCAAACGGCGACTCATCCTTTCATCGTCTCCCAGGAGAGGAACATTCGGTGCACACCAAGTTACGTCTCGAGGCAGTAGTTGCAGGACCGATGACAGTTTACCAGCCGAACGCCGTGCAGAAAAATAAAAACATTGAAAGCAAAAACAATTAAAAAAAAACACTGAGGGTTCCGAGGCATCCTTCCCCTCCACCCAAAAGGAAAAAAAAAAAGAAACAATGCCGGGAACGCCGATTTCGGATCGTTCACCCTCTTCTTCCCTTTCCCGGGCCACGCTCTCTACGAGGTTCCGATCCCATCGGGTTGCCTCCGGCTACTCGTGTTGTAGCTGTGCCGCGGTGGTCCCAGGAACTCCTGAGATCGTTGGTGCCCGCGAATGCCCCTTTGCGGCCGCTTGACCGGCTCATCCCCTTCCCTGGGGAAAAAGGGTTTCAGTTCGCCGATGTGAACTGTCCCGCGGACGAGATCAGAATTGTGGTCCCTTAGCGTGTATGTCAGTCGGGACTTCTTAGAATCGATGACGAAGGGGCCAACCCACTTGGGGGCCAACGCCGCCAAGAACTTACTCGCATCGCTCTGAACGTGACTTCGCCGAAGAACGGTGTCGCCCGCCTCGAACTGCGCATCGCGGTGCGCTTTGTCATAGGTGTTCTTCTGCTCCTCCCGCGCGCGAGCCCTGTTTCCGCGAGCGGCGTCCAGCGACCGCGACAGTCGCTCTCTTGTCCGCGTCGCGAAATCTTCGTGCGAGGGCACCGCTCTGGCCGCGCTCTGTCGCGGCCGAGGAACTGCATCGGTCGGCGTAGAGAGTTCTCTGCCGAAGTTCAGCAGCGCGGGCGTGAACCCAGTGCTGCGGTTGAGTTTGGACCGCAATGCAAACGTAATCGAATCCAAGTGCAGATTCCAGTCCCGCTGCTTACGAGCATACGCCCCAAGCAGCGGCTTGATGTCGCGGTTCCGTCGCTCGGTCAGATTTGCTTGGGGATGGTAGCACGAAGTCTTACAATGCTTAATCCCGAGGGCGTGGCAGGTTGCCGCGAAGACTTTCGAGCAAAATATCGAGGCGTTGTCACTCACCAGTCTTTCGGGGAACCCGTATATAGCGGCACCAGACCTCGGACAGCCTGCTCAGGACCCCCTTGGCTGTCACCTTCCGCACTGGAAACATCTCGACGAATCCGGTGAAGTGGCAGGTTACTACCAACACACATTGATAGCCTCCGCTTGACTGCGGCAGGGGTCCCATAAAGTCGCAGGCCGCGATCTCCCATGACCGCGTACTCACGATGGGCTCGAGCAAACCGGGTGGTCTGCCCCCCCTGGGCTTGCGCTCTTGGCACACTGCGCAGCTCCGGACGTACCGGCACAGCTGCCCCTTCATGCCCGGCCAGGTAGCGAAACGGTGCAGCTTATGCCACGACCCTGGTTCAAGTGCCCACAGAGCACCCGCAGAAAATTTGTGTGGGGTCTTAGAGATCTCTATGGGGCACCCATGGGGTTGTATGGGTGTCCTTAAGTCTTTGTGGGGTCAGGCCTGTGGGCCTATGGGACATGTGAATTACTGTGTGGGGTTCGTTTGGGTAGCCCACACGGCCTGTGGGAACTCCTTTGGGCTATCCCCACAGCCTGTGGGGGTCTTTAGGTAACCCGCAGAGTCTGTGGGGCTAGAACTTTGGCTTCTATGGGACATGTAATAAATTATGTGGGTTGCTGTAGGTACCCCGCAGCATGTGGAGATAGCGCCTAGGATCCCATAGGACAAGTACGACATTGTGCGGGCATCTGTAGGGATGCCACTTGCTAGGGGAGCGCGCTGTGTTGCTACACGGGACATGTTTGAGGCCTATGGAAAGCTCGTGGATGTGCGCCTCAAGATATACTCTACAGGTCATGCGAAATATAACTTTTTTCTAAGTCTTTTTTTTTAATTACATCGCTCAAAGCTGCATGAATAGCATGAATAGCGAGGGGAAATGTTTGCGTTGATAAATCCTTCGTAAATGACTGCCGACGCTGGCATATTTGATCCCAGCGTGCCAAGGCTGGCGTGTTTTACTGCGAAAACGAGAGAAAAAACAATGCGGTGTTGAAAACACATTCAGGATATTGAGAATCTGAACACGAACGCCACAAAAAATAAATTTTACAACGCCGAACGATACTTTTTCAGGATTCTATTTCAGGCAGGAATCGACTGTCTTCTGTGGTAGTTATGATCATCTAGCAGAAATATTTTAAATGTTCACACAGCCAAACGATCTGTCCCCCGATAGCTTATGTTATATTGTCACGAATGACAATTGATGAGGCAAAAATAACTGAAGAAACTAAACGTTTAATGGGGCGAACGTGTGCCCAGAAATAAAAGGAAAAACGATAACAACAGAAGAGAACAGAGCGTCGCGGGCGTCGAGGTCGGCGTGACAGCAGAGTCGAACGCTGGAGGGAAACTGACCCCAGCTTGCCACGCGGAGCCGCTTTCGTACATGCGTGGGCTTCTGGAGCATTCGGCGTAGAAGGTTCGGTGCCTGGAACATTCTAACCTCGAATCAGCAAGACGGTTGTCGAATTTGCCAGAACGTCACATTACAGTGTCAACAAAAATGTGTAGCCGCGGCCAGGAATCGAACGCTGGCTTTTCGCGGGGGAGACAAGCGCGATAACTGTTCGGCCACGCGTGCGCTGCCTACTTGGCAAGCTGCGCGCGCGGCAATATGACACACCGCACCAGAGGAACGGGAATAAAAACCTTATTTGGACTCGCACTTTCTATTTTAACATTCTGCGCGATTTTTACCCTAAAGTAGGGGGCCGGCGACTGCAAAGAACATAGCAAATATGTGAAACAATAAAAACAAACAAAAACTAAAAAAAAAGAAAACATAAAAACATTTTGCTCTACCCGGGGCTCGAACCACCGACCACACGATCAGCAGCCGCGCGCGCTAACAAACATGCCAAACCCCCCAACTCAATTGAACTGTTTTTTAGGAAGTTATATGATTGCTAAATGTGTTTGAATTCATTTAGTGGTTAGTCTCGTATTTAATTTTTTGCTACCTGTTGAGGATCGTATTTATAACATTGTGGCATTGCTGACATGCTAAATAATTTATTATTACTGTGTCTCCTAATAGTTTTTTTGATGCGCTTTGCTGATCGTTTCATTGCAAGCGCCTCCGTAAAGTCGCTAGGCATCCATAATAGCCAACCAATGCAATCCAATCCAATCCACAACTTTTTCTTTTTTGCGCGTTTCACTGGTCGTGTTGGCCCTGTGTGTTTCATATCTCTGTTGTAAGGTAAATTTGCCGGATAGTCGTGATGCGTCGAGTTCACCTTATTAGAATGGCAATCTGGGCTAGTTGGTTCATGATAACTTTCAGGGCGGCGAAAATACACAAGGACAAGAAAGGAGACGAAACATGGCGCACTCGCAACTAGCGTTTATGAAAAAAAAAAACACTGTCTTATATGCTCATGGCAGACAACACAGTCATACTGCACAGTCATACTGCACAGTCATACTACATCCGGTGTAGCCCCCTTCGTTAAAAAGTGTGCTCTTTTGCCGATAGTGACACAGACGTGTCACTAATGCAATCTTTGCCTTTTTCTTTTATTTCGAAGGCCTCGTGCAACTCTTTCGATATCCGATCGGCGTATCTGGCCAAAAACCTTGTGTCACTGAATGACGGTGTACATGAGCAACGGCTGCAGTGCGTGGCGAGGTGTCTCGACGGGGTAGCCCGTGTAGCCGCCGCATGTTCGCGGGCGCGATCATTAAAACATCTGCCCGTTTGGCCAATGTACGATGATCCGCATGACATGGGGATTTCGTATATGACGCCCGTGGCACATTCCGTGTGCCTGCTGCGGCGCTTCGTATTGCAGTTCTTGGACCTCAGGCTAAGTGTTGAAAGAAATCACATATCCTGGACATATGAGCCACGCTCTAAGAAGGGCATCCTTCCGTTCAGCTCGGCCCATTCGAAACTGGTAAAATGAGGAATTGCATCTAGTTGTCTTGAGGCGTCACTAAGAAGATCATGTGCACACACCGCTCAAGCGAGCTTCACGAGACAGGCAGCGAGGTTGCAGGAAGCGGGCTACACGCAGAGAGTTCTGGTGGATGTAGCGGACACCCTAATAAAAAAGTTTAAAGGCACACGGAGGCAGCCCCATGAAAGAGCTGCAGTGAGGCCGGTGGTAATCCCCTATGTACACTCACTAACCCACAATATTAAAAAGGTTGCTGATAGGTACGACGTACCTATTGTGTTCTCCGCACCAAACAAACTATCGAGACTGTGTCGCAGAATCAACAACCCCCGTGAGTCCGCGGATCCTTGCAATACGAAGCACCGCAACAGGTACACGGAATGTGCCACGAGCGTCATATACGAAATCCCCATGTCATGCGGATCATCGTACATTGGCCAAACGGGCAGATGTTTTAATGATCGCGCCCGCGAACATGCGGCGGCTACACGGGCTACCCCGTCGGGACACCTTGCCACGCACTGCAGCCGTTGCTCATGCACACCGTCATTCAGTGACACAAGGTTTTTGGCCAGATACGCCGATCAGATATGGAGGGAGTTGCACGAGGCCTTCGAAATAAAAGAAAAAGGCAAGGATTGCATTAGTGAAACGTCTGTGTCACTATCGGCAAAAGAGCACACTTTTTTACGAAGGGGGATTCACCGGATGTAGTATGACTGTGCAGTATGAGTGTGCAGTATGACTGTGCAGTATGACTGTGCAGTATGACTGTGTTGTCTGCCATGAGCATATAAGAGAGTGTTTTTTTTCATAAACGCTAGTTGCGAGTGCGCCTTGTTTCGTCTCCTTTCTTGTTCTTGTGTATATTCGGCGCCCTGAAAGTTATCAAGTTCACCTTAGTTTTAAATGTGTCTGAAAAAGAAGGAAGCGACTGTGAGCCGTGGAACTACGTCGAATCTGCTCAACATTGAAGATCGTGGCACGGTCGTTCCAAAGTAAGTTCCTTTCTTTGTTCGTTAGGGCTAGATTATTTTTTCCTCCGTTCAAAATGCTTGTTATTGTCTCGAGATCACTCGCTTTTACCATTATTACTAATTGTGCGCGAATGGTGTCAGCACTCCATCCTTGCGCTAATTATCGGTCACAGATGAGCGCTTACGCTGCGTACTTTCTCCAGGTCCATCAAAAGCGGCGGAAAGTTTTGGCACATGGGGACGGGCCGGCAGGCGGGTGGGTGGGCAGGCAAAGGCGGAAAAGGAAGGAGGGGGGGTTTGATTGCCTCCCTCCACCGTAGTGTTTACTGGTAAAGTAGAATGTGTGGTAGAGCGCGGTGCCCCTCTATCGCCGAAGCTCTAGGTTTGACACTACGGGGGGATTCTGTGTGCGTATTTGCGTCCGGAGAGCTGGGCCAGGCAAAAGGCAGCGATTGATTGATCGAGCAGGCCCGTAGCTTCCGCCGCCCAGTCGTCTGCAAGCGACTTCATTTTCGCGATTCGTAATCAGAAAAGAATTGCCGAAAATTGGTGCCGCGGTAAATTCACCCCATGGTGATTAATGCATAGCATACCGCTCCCGATCGTAAAAATGTGTGCCCGCGAAATAATTTTTGACGCCGCTTCTGGGCTTCTGGGGTAATTTACGAGAAAGTCCTTAATTAAGGTAGTGTCTCGCCAGTTTATGGGAGGTATATTTTGTTCAGTGTAAGTATATAGTGTTCATACCTCACCCAATTTGTTTTTTGTTTTTTCCTTTGGTACTGCCTTTAGCGAATGGTGTAGGTTGTATTTGTTTTTGTTTGTTGCATGATTGTAGTAAGGTGGTGAGCTGGCATTAATTGAACACCTTGAAAAATAGTTCACAAAAAGCTGAGGAGGCAAGGAGAGTAACGCATAGACCACATGCAAGCGCAGACTGTCAACTCGAATAAACAGAGAAGAAGGAAATAAAGGATGCGGAAGGAGCTCGAGCAGAGGCCCAAGTGGAACGCGCTGATTCACCCATTAGAAAGAGCAGATTTTAAAAGCATAATTTCCTCGTCAGTTAAGGTAACAGATGGATGGCTAATACATCAAAACAGCTCAATCTCTTCGTAAAATGCACGATGGACTGTCAGCTATCTATGCACTGTTTACACTGCTCGTGTATGTCGCCCTTAGAAAATAAGTGAATAATTAGCATATACTATGAAAAAACATACAAGAGGATTTTTCTAGGCCTTCATTATTTGTATTATGGGCAACCAATGTGTCCGCACATTTTTCTGTTATCTGAGCTACCAAGGAAATTGTATTTAGTCTTGTGCATAGGGGTGAATTAGCACGTTCCACTTGGACCTGTCTGAACTTTTGCTAAAGCTTCTTCCGCATTCTTTATTTTTTTTCTTCTCTAATTTATGTGACTTGGGAGTCTGCACTTGTGTGCAGTGTATGTATTCCTCCCCGTTATTCCTTGTTTTTTGTGTACTATTTTTTAAGATGTTCAATTAGAGTGAACTCACCTCTTTACAACATAGAAAGGCTGTTGTTTATTCTAGAGTGTCTGTAAACAATCTACCTGACATCTTTGCCTCGCTCCCCGGTTTCTGTTCAGTTCTCCGATCACAGCCTTTTCAATTTCTCTGATCCTCTCTTCTTTTCTTTTGTGTTCAATAGATTCAGTTGACCGGAGGCGCAAACTTTCGACCGGAGGCACAGCACCTCACGAAAGGTGCCGCTATAGCACACGTCGAGGAACTCCGGGCCGACCCCGAAATCGCCATGATCTCCGACGAGCCCTCGCCATGTGAGCCGTACAGTGCACCGCCGCCACAGCTCGACGTTAACCCCAAGCTCAGTGCCACGGAACGACGACAACTCGGAGACCTCCTCGACGAATTCAGCGACTGCTTTGCGACGACGTCGAGGGTCCGCCAGACAACAGTTGCTTAACACCGCATCATTACCAACGAGGATGCGCTCCTTGTGCATCGGCCGCCGTACCGGGTCTCCCCAAAGGAACGAGAGGCCATCCATGAACAAGTACAAGAGATGCTGAACGACGACATCATTCAGCCTTCGATCAGCCCATGGGCCTCCCCAGTCGTACTGGTGAAGAAGAAGGACGGCACGCTTCGCTTCTGCGTTGACTACCGGCGGCTCAACGCGGTCACCAAGAAAGACGTGTATCCGCTCCCCCGCATCGACGACACGCTGGACCGGCTGCGCCATTCCCGATACTTTTCGTCTATGGACCTTAAGAGT
>JABSTQ010001561.1:0-31937 GCA_013358835.2 Ixodes persulcatus | reverse complement strand
CCACTCGATGTGAGATGCTGTTCTTTGGTGAGGACACTGGAGTTACCGTGCGGCACTGCGCTAGTGATATTAGGGGCAAAGTGCACTCGCTCAAGTGACACTAAATTAGCCAGTCTGACAGGGGTATTAAACATTCCACATACAAAAACACACTTTAGCCAAATCGACACATAACCATAATCACTCGAAGTAGACATTCCCCGAGCCGAAGGGGCACTTCATTAGAATCGATACATAGCCTTAACGACTCTCGAAGTAGACTTCCCACGAGCTGAAGAAAACTGAAGAAAATTGACACATGACCATAATTACTTTCGAAGTAGACGTTTCCCCGAGCCAAAGACGCACTTCAGCCGAATCAACACGTAGCCGTAATCCCTCCCAAAGTGGGCAACTCACTTTAATTGTTGTCGCGGCCAACGCCTCCTCGCCCCTTCCGCAGGAGAGTCGAGGCCGCCGGAGAAGGAAGAGAGGCCGCCCGAGAAGGAGGGTCCCCCTGTCGAGCGCAGCCCACGCCCCACGAGCTTTGCGGCAGCCGTGGCCTCTGCCCGGCCCCCCTTGGCTGGCGTGGCCCCTCCCTCCCCCGCAGTCGTGTGGTCCCCAGGCCCCCGGGAGCCAGAGCAAACAGAGGTGGAGGAGGATGACGTGCGCGCACCCCTCTCCTTGTTGCTCCGCGGAGGTTGCCGACCCCCGTGCTGCCGCCAGGGGACGCGCACCCTGAGTAAGTATGGCTGTCTGGCCGGGTGCGGGGAGGGTGCCGCGCTTGGGACGCGCCCGGGGGCTCGCAAGAGGCTTCCCCGTAATATCAAACTGAAAAGACGGCGCAAAAGACTGAAAACAGTTAAAGAATACGCACATTGTGTAGGCGTGTGTCGGCATGGTGGGGGGGTTATGTAATCGGGTTGTTTGCTTTAATGTGAAATTTTCTTTGGCCAGGTGATCAGCAGTTTGTGAAGCCCGGATAAAAGTGAAGCCCCCAAAAGAACGTGGCCTCAAGGCTCGACACGGCTGGTTGACGGTGGGAAAGGAGGAGTGAGGTGCTCGACGCTGATGGTTAACGGGGAGGTCATGTGACCGAGGGTAGGCGAGGAGCTCGACCACCTGTGCGCACTAGGGGAGAGGAGCTCAAAAGTATGGAAGGCTCTGGAAGATTGCCAGGTTCATCGGCCAGATTAGCGGTGGTATCGCTCATTCTAGAAATAACTACCAAGTATACACACGGTACGCGTTAAACTACTGATGAAGAGCGCCGTGAATGTAGGCGTCTGGCGTTGTGTGTGTGCACTTCTTCAACTTGTCTTCCGTCTTTTGCGCTTTTTTTTATTTCACTTCAATAACGCTCAATCAACTAGCCAACTCTGCACCTTGTTCTGTAATCCGCAGTAAAGTTCGTTTTCTCTCGCCTAGCATGACTTGCCCTTGAAGAGCCAGTTCGCACATTCATTATGGGCACGGTTTTCATCCGTGCCCTCCCCTCCTTCCCTCCCCTCCTCCTCCTTCAAAAGCTGCACTCAATCCCCCCTCCTCCCCCCTCCCCTCCTCCTTTTCTTCTACCCTCTCATTTAGTGGGAATTTTCGCTAAATTTCACGCTAAAATTAGCGGCAACTTTTTTTTTTTTTTCACTAGCGGCGAATTTTTTTGTTAAATTTAACAGGGAATTTTATTTTGCTAAATTTGGCGGGGGAATTTTTCTGCTAAACTTAGAGGGGAAATTTTCTGCTAAATTTAGTGTGAAAATTTTTCCCTCTACATTTAGCGGTGAAACTTTGTGAAAATTTCCTCTCGCAATGCGACGCGCGGTTACGCCTGCTTGCATAATTTTATACTGCAACGCGCGCAGTTACGCCGACGGCGCCGCCGCTCAAGCCGGAAACGAGCGCCTAAGAGCTGCGCTCTGAAAGGCTAATCTGAGCTGTCAATGAAATGATTTGTCGATGAAAGAACCCGTCGACGAAACATTGCGTGTCTGTCGATAAGACGATCTGTTGATGACAATCTGTCGATGAAACGTCTTCGGTGAACTGATTGCTACCAACGGATGGTTGCTTCACGTGTCGGCTGCTCCGAGTCTGGCAGTAGTGGCAATTGGAGAGACGGCTCTTTCGATTCAGACTTAACGCTTTCCGGATTGGAATTCAAAGTATCAGAGCTTACGGTCTGACAGAGAAGCTCCGTGAAGTACCTCTGGTTTGGAATCTGAAACCGCCGGAATGATGTGGTAGCAGATGCGCCAAATATAATTGAATTGAAGAAAAGCGGCAACTTTTCCCCCCCAGTATTTCCATTTGATGCCTTCTAAGCCCGAATAGCTTGCAAACACTGTATGTAATCCCGCTATATAACAGAAAGAAAATGTGCGCATTAACCCTTTTTCTATGCTACTCTTTTGGAGACAAAACCCTATCGCTGTGTAACATCTTTTGTGAAAAACAACTCCACCGTCAAAGGGTTAAGAAACTGACGCCTTGGGGCCCTTCGAAGGCCCGACACATCGTCGGGTTCACTCTGGACGATGCACAATAACCATTTGTGTTTCTTTCCTTAGGGCTGGTATAGTTCTTGACAATTTGAGTGCGTGTCAGAGTCCCCCACATTGTATGAAAGTGGTTGGGCCGAGTTTCCTGTCGTACAACTGACACATTGTTTCAGAGGGTTGCTCTGTGCGTCCTTGTCGACCGCCAGCCAACCCTGCAAAGCGGCGCCAATCCACCAAACCTTCAGAGCCCCCGCCCGACCACGGCACGGCACAGGTAAATTCAGAATGCCCCGGGCTGGCGCCGGCACACTCTGCTCGCGCCGAGCGGAGGCTTCTGTCGTGCGGCGTGGAAACCTGCAGCAAGCTGTGCGGGTAGTTTCTCTGTTCGCAGTAAAAGGACAGAGCCTCCTGGACGTAACGACGACGCAGTCTCCAGACTAATGGACTGATCCTATTTCTGCTCATTCGAGGGCCAAACATATCGTGATGGTGGCAGAAGCGATTGCGGTCGTGAAGGCTTAGCTCACGAATGTTTGCGTTGAGGGAGCTCATCCTCTTGTTGCTGCGACTGCCTTTTGGTCAACCAACAAGCAGAAAGGGGGAAACTCCTTCAATTCCTTCTTTTCATTGAAGAAAGAGGGGGATCCTCCTCCTTTCTGCAGGGAGTAGCTCAGAGACCCTGCCCCTGTAGGGTGAGGAGAAGAGAAGAGGGCACGGAAAGAAGGATCCGAAGTACCGCTATTTTTCCAGGCACGAGACAATTCTGTAGGCCGTCCTTTAACTGAAAGAGGTTTCGTCGGAGATCAAAGAGGCTTCATATGCAAATTATTTGCCTGGACTTTGTCGGTTGTGCCTATGCACCAGCAGAAGTTAATTCCCAAAGAAAAGGCTCAATTGCGAGAGTAATTTGTAGTAATTATGTGGAGCCTCACTGATAAATTCTTCGTTGATACACTTTCTCGACTTGTGTTTGCGAACCCCGGGTAGGGATACGTGGATGAATTTCCCGTTTGTTGCTTCTGCTTCTCCAGTTCCTAAACACCAGATGCTCCACCCGATGCGGCCGACGCGATGCGTTGGGGCACCCTCTTTCTTTTGCTGCGCCTTTTCGCCTTTTGGCCTCTCGGCACTGGGCTTTTTCCCTGGCGGGTATGGCCTTGGGTTAGGTTTAGAAAGGTTCCGAGCTGTTGCAATTGCCTATTTATCTTTTCGTCTCTCTCTTGAGCACACACGTGCGCACTTCTGTTGTGCTTGATTTTCCTGGTTTTATTAGTAACACTTCGCGTGAAGTGAGTTTGTAATCGTGCACTTTCTGCGTGTCGAGTTTCATATTTCGTACTGGCACGTGCTTCGAGCTTCACCACTTTGGACCAGCGGGCTCTGAGCGGCAGCTGTCATGGGGGAGCATTTGCGTTAGATTGTTGGGCTCGTAAATTTTGTTCGCTCTCATAGGTCGATGTTCGTTGGTTATGTTTATAAATAAATGTCCAACTTTAAAAGCAGTTAAAAAAAGGTCAATCTGTGTCTGATTAAACGTGGGAGCTCTCTACAGCCGTGATAGCCCCCTAAAGAAAACTGTGTGAGAGTTGCCGTCTGTCAGCTCTATAGGCCCCAAATGTCTTATTGGCTATGTTTTTTTTTTATCTTACACTGTTTCACTGCAGTCCTGTGGAAGACATATCAGTGAGGTTCTACATACAGCAGAAGCCATTTAAGTCTCTAGTGAGCCAAGCCAAGCAGTTCCACAGTGATGTTTCTATTTCATGTTCGTCCTGAGCAATAAGGATGCACATATGTATACATTGCCAATTCAATTCAGTTTGTTTTATTAGCTGGAAGGCATGTAGTACATGCTACCAAAAAAGCAGATGAGCCCATAGCCAGTTGGCTAGTTTGAGTCCATTAAAATAAGGCATCTGAGGTGTGAGCAATGCTGGCTAGTAGTGCGAAAATGCATCCACACCTTTTTCTTTGTCTTTTATCATTTGCGTTTTTGCACCGCGAGCATTGTGCCCGTTGCATGAGTAATAACTTCGGCATTGGAAGTGCACCACCGCGCTTCCCATGCACTACAAGTTTTTCGAAAATATACTTAGTGGTTTTAATTACCCACCAAGTTTCTAATTTAAACCATAGTTTATTTTTACTAAGTAAATATATAATTAACAAATTTTAGTTTGTTATCCTACTTATGGTGACGATTAGAGCCCTGTATTATGTTCCCCTGGCCGTACAACTCAACTGCGCACACTGCATTAGTGTAGTTTGTAGCTTTCGAAGCTTTCTTAAAACGAATCTGGAAAGCTGGAAAAGGCACCCTTTATAAGAATAGGAGCCATACTAAATTTACTAAAACCAAGAGAATGGTAATGAGGGTGAAGGTTATTTAAGAGAGCAGAAGGTAGTGCTTTAGTGTCTGGCTAAATTTATGCGTATTTCGAAGATGGATAGACAGGAAGTTCCAGATTTTTGTACCAGATAATTGGATTAGTTTTTCTCCATGTATCTTGTGGCATTGTGGAAGGTTAAAATGGCCAGATGAATTTTTTCCAGTTGGGCGGAACCTTTTAAGAAGTACCCCTGATTAAAAAGGAGTTCTTATCGGCTGCAATTTTTTGGAACGTCGTAGCGATTCGCCGACGACTTGCACGCCATATTACCGGGCATGTGAGCAGAATGTAGCCCGTATGAAGTAAATTGGTATAAATCTCTGCACACTTTGTGATGCCCGTGTGCAAAGGATTCAACTTCTTTTTTTGTTTGAATCACTGCAATCGCTACACATTCTTCAAATACGAATGGGAGGTCTCTTTTTGTCACTACAAACCATTTTTATCCTGCGAGTAATAGCGTGGCACGAAACCCCATACGTAATTGTGACTGACGGCCATAGGCTCTTCTTTCGCTGATTTAGTTGATGAATTTGGAAATTCAAGACTGGTGGCATGTCTGCATTTTTTGCAGCCACCAGTGGTTTCATGTTCGGTTATAGTGCACGTGGTTGGCCCACTCATTGTAAGTCTGTACCTTAGACGTGCCGCCGTGCACAAATTTTTTTGCAGTTCAGTTTGCGTATTGTTTTGCTCGGGGCGTCTTTACTGCTTTGACTCTGGAATTTCTTTTTTCTTCAGATTGGTATTCCCCTCCCAAGTAATTTACAGTCTGGAAGCTGAGGTAAGTGTTACCTCTCTCAGTGATATACACTGTTTTCTATCTGCTACCGTCATTGGTTTTTTTTCTTCATAGGGATAGTAAAGTGGAATTTTTTTTTCTTAGTCTCCGTACATTGATGCAAGGGCAGAAAGAGCTCTGAATGTGGGCAGCAAATGGTTCCAAAGTGATTTTGACAGCAAGCTTACGTTATGCCAAATGTTAAAATGGTGCAATAGTATCAATTAAAAGGCTGATATCCATCTTTGCAATAATTAGGTGATGACATTGCATGGCCAACTGAAAAGTACTTGAGTTTTGAAGACATTGCACTAATAACTTTTGAATGATGCAGCATTTTCTCTGTGTACTCAAAAACTGCTTTACCATTCCCTTTAAGCTTCTTATTTAATGACTTTCACTCTTATTCCCAATTGTTTCCCTTGAGTATAGAAATCAAATTGGTAGTAGCAGTCAATCTCTCTAACTTAGAAATGCCATAAGTAATGATAAGGCTATTAAAGAGACACTGAAACCCCTCGAAAGGTTTTTTAATTTTTTTTTTTCAGGTGATTTAATATGGTGTCAGAAGGATATCCAATCAATATTTTGCTACTGCATCACATATGTTTTTAATTAAGTCAAAAAATGCAACTGCTTGAAACCAAAGCTGGACTGGGATGTAGAGGCAGGAGTTTTGGAAGCCACGTAACTGCACCCTGTTGCGTTTTTGTTTTTTGTTTTACTTCATTTTTTCTGTTGCGTGAAGCAGACAAAAATCACGCATGTCGCACTTCACACAAAAAACGCAAGAGTCAAGCACTTTGTGCTTGACGTTTGCATGTTTTTCAAGCCCTTGCCAATTCGTGTTCATAAGACAAGCAATATCTTAAGCCAGGAGAAGAGGCGTCGACTCGGCGACGTCTTCGTGCGAATCAGCTTGGTGGTCGGGCGTGTCGTACGGAATAAATCCTAGTTGTCTTGATTGGTAAACGATTTCTCTTTCGAAGCTAGACAAATTCGCCGGTACTGAGAACGACAGTTCTGAAATACAGGTTCCATGCCCGTCGTCCGCCACATCGCTTAGTCCGCTTCGCTGAGCCGTCCAGCCCGCAATATGACGCAACGAAAATTGAACAGAGAATGCACAGAATGATTCCTGTTCTCTGTGCAACTCTTTTTTTTTTTCAATCCAACCATTTGCAGGTTTTTAGAGGCCACAAAAAATGGGCATCATATTTTTTTTTTTTAATTTTTAATATTGTGTGTGTGCTTTTGATGACCCACGACTTTTATTATATTGGTGTGTGTCTAAACTATAGAAAACGGTACATGACCACGGAGAAGAGAGTGAGCACGACTCAAACTGGCCAGTTCTTGATCGGCGATTTTTGGGCGGAAAGAAAACGAATTTTGAGCCGCAAATTGTGTTCTGGATAGTTGGGTTCTCGTATGTCATGTACAAATAAAAACCTTCGCGAGCATAAATACCCTGTCAGTGTCTCTTTAATTCTGGTCCACAGTACAAAAAAAATATGTGGCTTGAGGATTTTCAAAAGGCGACATTTGTTCTTGACACTTTGTGTGCAATGCCGCACCAGCATCATTATCTCCTTTACTTGTAGAACATGTTTGCTTATCAAATCTGAAGCAATGAGTCTGTAACGTATGTGCCGTAACCTTGCACAGTTGTAACCCCAACATAACCTTTGTGTCTTTTCAGCTTCACCAAGGTTCCTGTGGCTGCCATACTTTTGTGAAAATGTAGAAAGAAATATTTTTGCAGACTCATGCAAATGCTCAAAGTTCTATTTTTACACAATGGCACTTTTCTATACCACGTTACTTTGTCGCTTTTTTTTGTGTTCAATAAAAGTTGGGTGATTATTATCCTGTCTACTGATTGTTGGAACAGAAATAAATCCTTGCTACAAGTGGGGAGAATGTTTCTTGCCAGTAAATTTTTGATATGGCGTGAGAAATAAACGTAGCACGAAATATGATGTGCACTGTGACTGAGCGAGCAGTGAATCATTTGTCCCGAATAGACCCTTTGTAGAAATCCCCAATGCCCACGGGCGCCGCGCGACGAATTACGGGAGTCCTTGGTACGCCCCTCCCATTGTCTTTCCTCAGCCTGCTCGCGTATGTCAAGTGGTAGCCACTTGACATACGTGAGCAGGTGCAGGTTACCAAGGCAACAACGCTCGAGCAGCGAAGTTGAACGAGCACACGGAAATGGAAGAGAGGGTATCGTGTTGGCTAGCTTGCGAGGCTGCTCCTTCTTCGTGCCTCTCCTTTGTACCAGCTCTGTCATCTGCTACACCAAGGCTTTGTCGAACCTAGTCGAACCCTGCCACGGTTGCCGTGCGAAATAAGTGGATTTGGTGACACTGCAAGACGTTAAGGTAAGTTACGGTGCATTACATATTCAAATGAGTGAATGACTTCACCTGTCGCGATGCGTTTACGCTGCCACAGGTGGGAACAAGACGTTTTGGTACCGGACATTTCGGTACCGGACAATTCGGTGCGGACGTTATGGTATGCGGTCGTTTCGATGCATGGTCTACAGATGCTAAGTCGTAGCCATTTGTTTCTGCCAGATTGTTAATTATTTGTTGGCCCTTACACTGTTGATTGGCTTCAATATAACAAAGAATTGAAAAGGTACGAAGATTTTGATACACATATTCAGCTTGATTGCTTAAAAAATAGCAATATTTTTTTTTTAATTTTATATTGAGTAATGAAAATGAAGTTTATAAATATTACCTTCTGAAAGCCTTATCCAATATACTGTGGTACAAGGGGCAAAATATTACTGATGCGCTGAGAGGCCTAGCATTAAATTTCGCCATTTTCCAACTTCTGCTTCTCCACGCATACTAACCCTAATTAGAATTCATATTTTTTTTTCATAAAAATGAAAGGCTTGCATACATTGTCGGAAGCACACTGTTACCCAGACCTAACGCCTAACGCCGCCATGAGATGGCCCTTTTTAGCCCCTTTTTGTGCTATTCCTGGACTAAACAGTCCAATACGTGGTGTCATTTTGATGCCCTGATCACAAACCAGCTTGGTGAAGACATTAGAGCATCTGCAACTTGACATAAATGTTTTGACGTCAGTTTCACACGTAAGAAAATAAAAATTGAGACTCGGTATAATACTGAGTCAAAATTTGAAACTCAGTATTATTACTGGGTAATGAATGAAAATAAAGTATGTCGGAGTCATTTTGTCATCCGACTGCACGTGGGATTTGCAGATTGATGATGTTTAAGGAGGGTGGGTCACGCACTTGGTTCCTGCTTGGTCGCTGCAGCTCGAGTGCGGCCACCGGACGTCCATCTTGCATGGAGCGAAATCGCGTTTTTGCTAGCGTTGCAGATACTGGCGGCAGCGTGCTGAAGACTTGTTCGTCGTCATTCGCCGAAGGAGTTCTTTAGAACCCTGTGTAGGTCGTGAGACTTGCTGTTGAGAACACGTGGAAATGTTTACGGAAGCCCAGTGCCGCAGGAAAAAGGCCCAACTCGTCGAAAGCAAGTTTCGCCGGTCTCGGGGCGTAATCAAAGCTTCCTTGGCACGCCGAAGTGTTGCGTCTCTGTGCCTTCGCACGCTTGGATACCGATCAAGGATTGAGACCATATGGATGTGTTTAGCGAGTGCAATGTGCGTGCAGCCGTACGACACTCTGGAGCAGCGTTTTAGTTTACTCTGATGACTATGTAACGAAACACCGCTTCCCCCCCTTCCCCGGAAAGACGTCTTACCTGCAGGTTACAAATGCGATTTCGTCTAGCAAATAGTTATTCGAACTATCATTTTGCAGTGCAACGTGGTAATGGGAATCAAGCTCTAGATACAGGAGCAGCCGAATAAATATATGAGTATGCTTAATTTAGCTTTGTCATCTTGTTGGTTCTGATCGCGAACATCACTCTATGCATATATCTCCGTCCTAGTTCAAAAGTAGCAATTACTAAAATTGTGTTTGTGATATTGCTAAAACAGTATTAACATGCAAGCTCCCTTCCCTTACTCCTTTGTGTCTCGTATGTCGAAGTTGAAGGGAACGAAGACAGTGAGAGTATTGAAGACAGAAAAAAGGATTGTTTAAACAAAACAAAAAGAATGGCGAGGCTTGTTTGATGCTGGGTTGGCTCTCCCCCAGGCTTGTACAAGATACTCACTAAAAGTATTAAAGTAAAGTTACCGAGTACCACGAAAAATAGTAACTGAGTAGAGTACTAAATACTCAAATTTGTAAAGAGTAAAGTACAAAATACTCCAAAAGAGTAACTCGTTACTTTCAAGATACTCTCAAGTTACAATTTTCTCTGCAATTCATTGTCAAGCACAACCGAAGTCAGAAAAAATTCTTCCTCCCAGCTACTATGAATCTCCGGGAAATCTCTTAGCTAGACTTTGGCTGCCACTCAGGCTTCTAGGAGGTCCCAAGTAACTACGAATGAAACAAAAATAAAAACGTCATTCAATCAACCTTAAATTTATTCACTTGCGAAAATGAAAATCAAAACGCCATTACCAAAAAGCTCTGTTCCCTCGCAGGAACAGCTGCTATTCGAAAATCGTGTCCGATAGTCTGCTCCTGTTTTTTTTTAAACACATGTCCGCCGATGCTGAATAGCCGTTCGACGGACGCGCTCGAAGGCACCGCGACGTTGTGCCGAAGGAAGAGTTCGTGAAGAGTGGGGTACTTGATGATCTCAGCCACTTTGTTTCTGTCGTCAGACTGCAGGTATGATGACAACTCCTGTCCACCATCACTTTGAGAGCCCGTAGCCACCGACTCTTCAAAAGAAAAAAAAAATCGTCATGCTCCGCTGAAGATCGCGGTTTCTCGGTTGTAAGGGTAGACGACTGTGGCAAGCTAGCGATTTCGTCCTTCATTAGCTCGGCCACTGCCTTCCGTTGACCGTCCGGCACCCACTGCAGCTTGAACCGAGGCAGGAGAACAGCGCTGACAAGCAGGGTCTTTTCTTTCATCGCGTTGCCAAACCTGTGGAGAACGTATCTTAAAAGAGTTAATATCATTTTCTGGCCACTATTATGTGTAAAAGCAAAAATTTACAGATAATAAAAACGGAACTTCACCTTTTCTCAAGGCCAGCAATCACAGAGCGGCTCACAGAGTTGGATTGCAGATAAGGACGCGAGCTTGCGCTTCAGCGCTGTGATGGTGGGGAGCAAATATCCAAGGAACATCTTGTCAGCCTGGATGATATCCAGGGCCTTTGCAAGTGGTTTCATCACCTAAAAAGAAAGAGTGACGTGTAATCCAGAATATTAAAAAAAAAAAAAAATAAACTATCGGTGCTACCAACAGAACCAAATGCACAGTGCCTCCCACCTCGTAGTATTCCTTGACGAACTGCACATCCCCGGTGCACCGCATGGCTGGAAGTTTTTGTCTCTGGCAATATTCTTCCAAGCTCTCAAATTTGTCTTCTAGCAGTCCTTTAATGCATTGCATGGGACAACTGCAGGTACCTAAACAGCCAAAATTTGTGTACCGGTAAATAGAAAAGCAAAAAAAAAAAAAAAAAAATTCCGGAACTAATTAAGTGCCGTGATGAATCGGCAGAGAAATATATCTTTTGTTAAAAATTACCTTTCACAAAAGTCGTGAATCTCGTCCGCTGCGAGAGTTGACCCAGACAACACCAAACATCCCAGGGATGTCCCGAAAATGTCCTAACGTCCCACATCCAAAGAGGGAGCTCCAGGGGACGTCCTAGAGACGTCCTTTAAGGACGTCTCTAGGACAATTGATGATGCTATGATCATCAATTTTTGGCTTCGGTTTGGCGCCATTTTCGCTGATGCTAGACGTGCTTGCCTGAACGTGAGTTTGCAGCGGGAATCGGGAAGTCTCGCGCTTTGGAGCACGCATTTTCAAGGTAATTGTTTTTTTTTTTTTTTTGTCTCTACCTTATTTGTTATTGCTTCGACACCAACGTGGTCATTGATAAGCATTCTGTTTTGGCGTCGTCTTTGTTCCCCTGCTAGTGCTGGTCGGCGGGACCGGAAGACTGCGCAGAAGTGGATCCCGCGCTTTTCATGGCGAGCATGGCTTGTGGCAGTGAGTGTTGCCACGGGCAATATATTCTTTTAAAAGTGGCGCACTGACGCTGGCTGACGACGCTGCTTCACATTTCGCTTCGCTGTCGCACTAGTGCGTTCGCGCCAGTGGCACGATCGGCCGACTATCGAAGATGGCCGACCTGTCAAGAATGACGGCCTTTCGGCGGGTGCGCCGCGCAGTGCAAGACGACATGAACGTAATACTGTCAGCAGGCGAAGGAAGTTCGTGTTTAGCCGAAAATTCCGGTGCGCCTTCCATGTCGGAATGCGAACTGTCACCGGGAGGTTCGACTTCGTGCTCTGCAGTGGAGGTGGCTCCTGAATCGTGTGCGCGCCTTTCATGTCAGCCAGCCTGCGCAGCCGGATGCCCGTCTTCTGCTACTCCGCATGAGCACCCCGACATCGGCGATGGCACTGACGGCCGCGGCAGCTGTCTGAAAAACGACGTGTCTTGTAGCGGGACGGTCCGAGCGCAAGTTGCCACTGCGTCTCATTTCGAATTGACCCGAGAAGAACAAGGACCTTGTCTTTCAGGGACCAGCTTCGGCACTGGAGCATTGAGAGAGCTGTGCCTCATGACACTGTGACGCATCTTTTGGACGTACTCCGGTCGCACCCGTGTTTTTCTAGCCTCCCAAAAAGCGCCAGGGCACTGTTATCTACTCCGAGGTTGGCGGACAAGGTTAAGCCCATGGGCTCAGGCCAATATTGTCACTTTGGCATAGCCGAGGGCCTTCTGGCAGCGTTAAAAAACATCCAACCAGTGCCTAACCCAGTAGTCGTTCATCTAAATGTAGACGGACTACCTTTGACTAAAAGCACGCGACACCAGTTCTGAGGTGACTACATTTATTACTGGGGAACCAAACAAACCATTTCCCCCATAGCAGATCAGTAAAATGGCCAGCTATGGCACGGAGCAAACAAAATCACACAGGGACTTAGCAAACAGGCTTAGACCACTTCACCTCCTCGAGCACGAGCGTAAGAGGTTGTCAACAATAATATCAGACAAAAGAGCCGAAATTAGGGTTATTGCAGTGCACGAATATTTCACAGGCAATACTTTGCAGTTAGCTCACTATACCGTACATATTTGTTTTTACGTATGGACTGCCTTCTTGTGAATAAGCTGTTGCTGACTGCTGCGAGCCTATCAAAGTTGCAAGGCGTTTGCACGTTTAGGACAAGCTTTCTTGTTTGTTGATATTTTGTTGTTGGTTCCTTCTACCAGAAGAAGCACATGATCGTCCAGGATGGGAACGACGTTAAGGAAAAAACAACCCGCATCCTGAAAAGCTTGCTGACATGGAAAGTGGCAATGCAGATCACCTGGTTCGGTACCAAAGGCAAGCGGAAGTTCATTGAGCTCAATATCTGCAAGCTCTTATGCAGTAAGTTACATGTTTATTTACATTGCAAATCTGTTGTGTTTGTTCTTGGTGCACTTAATCATCATTCAACAGTTCTGAAATGCAGATGTGACGCAGCGCACGAAAATAATAAAAACTAGCATGACTCGCGTTACAACGGCTTCTTATCACGGTAGGCAGGAACATGAGACGCCACATGATGCTCGCTGTTCGGTGTCTTTTTGTGCTACGTGTGATACAAGGATGCATTGCTGACTCCGGCTAGTCCTTCACGTATTCTCAATACATGCTCGTTCACATTTAGGTTCATCATGAATTGATTGTACTGCAGGCTGCCAAGTAGAGGCGGTGCACTCCTGCCGTGGCAGCGTGCACAGTAATGGAAGTGGTTGGTGGCAAGCTCAGTGGTGGTTGTTGTGGGCTGCAGGACCACCAGCTGTTGCCATCTAAGACAGCAGCTTGTTGCTAGCGCACAAAGCAGGCATCCCATATTTTTGGGTCTGCAGTCATCTGGCTTACTAACAACAGTACTTTTTAATTTTATGCAGGCACCCTGGTCGACTGTGACGGCTCGGTCGCAGAGAATATCAAGCAAGCCACGCTGAAGGATATTGAGAAGGCCGGCATGTCGTGGTTCCGCCATGCAACAGAACGGGCAGCAGGAGAGGACAGAGCTTTGGCTGCAACAAGGAGCCCAACAGCAGCTGATGCTGGCACGGATTAAACACATTTTGTAATCATTTTTATGTCCTGGCACGGACTAAACACAAACCATTTTTATGCCTAGACAGGATCTGGTGGCATAATAAAACTGTTTTTTTTTTTTTTTGTACACATTTTTTCAAGTCCTCATCCTTATATATAGTTACATTGAAAAAAGTTCTGCAATAGCTCGTCCTCTGGCACATTTGCATGGTGGAATTTCAAGCAGTTATTTTTCCTTTGACAGTTTTCAAAGAGCCATGACACCCTGAGAACTTGACCGGTCAAAAACAGGTGTACCAGTTGGTATTGTGCTCAATCATGCATTTGCTCTGAGTCGATTACCTTTTTGTATACAATATTGATTAAAGAACCAGCTTTTGCAACAGGAAGCACTCGGGGACGCTTTAGCCAAACTGTTGCTGCGCCACTAAACACGAATTCAGTGTTTAGTGGCGCAGCAACAGTTTGGCTAAAGCATTTGTGTATGTGTTTGCCATCGAGCCTTTAAGAATGGCCAGACAGCAATGGTGGCCTCCAGATAAATCTGGTACGAGTAGCAAAAGAGAGCGTGCAAAATCAATATCCCAATGAAGTCCCAACACCGCATAGTTTGGGACATCCCGGATAAGTCTTTTTTTGTATCACTTGGGATGTTTTTCGGCCTTCTTTGGGACATCCCTGGGACTTCCCAAAATCCCGGACTGGACATCCCTAGGATGTCCTTAGGATGTCTGTGCGGCGTCTGGGGACTGATTCTGTCGTGCCTACAGAGCCTGGCACTTGCCGAACACCGACAGCTGAGCGACAAGTATGTTGCGTCGTTCTCAGCCCTTCTCGCGTCAGTGGTGGCTACCAGGTTTCAAGTGAGAGCTGCGCATCTTTGGTGAGGAGGAAGGCGGAACGGCTCTCCATTTTCGAGCACAGAGGATAAATCAACCGGCTGCGTATCCTCGCAATCGTTGTCCTTCTCGCCAAAGATCCTAAACGAAGCCTATCATGCCCCAAGTTAGAAGCGTCGCTCATGAGATGTCTAACATAACCTTTTCACATGCATTTAAAAAGTGGTCAACGTCGTTGAGGACACTAACCGGAAGGCCTTTACTAAGTTTGAGCCGTTATCTGTCACGACTCTGGTAACCTTGTTCTGGATTCTGAACTCCAGAAAGACGTTCTCAAGCTCCTCGGCTATCGTACTGTACGTTAAACTGCCTCTCACGCGGCGACAGCACAAAGCTGCAACCTTCCGCTCCAGCGTTTCGGCGTCCAACCACAGCGCAATTACTCCCAGGAAGGCACTAGGGAAATACATGTTGTGTCACAAAAGTATTTATGCTACCAAAGCAGCAGCATAACTTTTACCGGTTGAAAGCCTTCCAGCAATCTGCGGTGGCTGCCACGAACTTTGCTTTGCTGAACTCTTTTAGCAGCCTTTCCTTTGTTGTGGTGTACCGAGCGTCCCGTCGCGCCACGAGCATTCTCAAAAACGAGCTTGTGGCCGGTGCCATTGTGAGCGTTCGTGCGTATGGCGCGTGCTTCGCTCGCTTTCCGAAGCGACGAACACGCACGTGCTAGGCTGTGAAGATCGCACGCTGGACTGTGATTTTGTAAACATTGGAAAGGTCTATACTTCGTTTCGCTTTATCTGCGAGCGAAGCCAAAGCTTGAAGCGCGAGACCAGCGCTTTTTGCGTTTCTCCCCAGCTCGCGCGCTCGAGCAAAGCCTGAACGCACGGAGCTTTCGTGCTCGCGCTTCCAGCTTTGCCTTCGCTCGCACATAAGGTGAAACGAAGTATAAGCATTTGACCTTTTCAAGGAAGTCATCTTGTTCAACCACTGAAAACGATTGCACTGAGCCAATTACGAAATTCTCGGTAAGTTCTTCGTAACGCCTTTGAGTGAGGGGCCTTTCGGCGCCAAAGGCATCCATCTTCGCCTGCTTGAGGTTGGGCTCATCTTTGGAGCGTGAAATTGCATCGTTGCTTCGATTACGCTTACTTGGTCCCGCCGTTTGGCTGTCCAGCTGGCATACGTGATGGGATGTCTGGACTGTAATATAAATTTACATTCTTATGAACTTTTAGAAAGCTATAGTAACTATCTTTAATTTTATTAGTTACGTCTTTGCATGATAAGCTATAGTTAAGCATGGTGACTTGCATAGAACAAAGCAAGGCGTTTGCAAAACAAATATCGGGGGAAAAGTAATATGTGAGAACAATAATGTAATTCCAAAGACATCATGAGAGGTCTTATACTGAAATCGTTACTGAAATATGATTGCTTGCTTATGAACTCACCTTCACATGCCTCCTCAAATTTGAATTGGAACTTTTTCCGACCGACAGGATCTTTGTAGGGATGGGCGAATATTCGGTTATTACGAATAGCCAATCGGATTCTGTTCTATTCGGCATTCGCTTCGAATCGAATTTAAGTATTCGACAATATCGAATTATTCGACTATGCCGAATTATTCGAAAATATAGAATTATTCGACCTTTCTGATACAGTCAATCCCGACTATATCAAACCCGTTTACATCAAATTATTCCTTATATCGAACAATTTTTGTGCACAGTAATGTTACAGTGATAATATATAGTAAATAAAAAAAAAAATTACACCATCTTCCCGAGGGGAACCATGGGGTGATGCGGAGCATCGTGTTGGTTCCGAGGAAAGAGTGACTGAAAGAGAAACTTGATAGTTATGGTTTGTGTCCAACGTACTGCCGTTGGTTTAAAAGTTATCTCTCATGTCGTGAAAATTATGTTCGTGTGTCAGGGCTCATGTCTGATAAATTTTTGTCGCCTTCCGGAGTGCCCCAAGGAAGCAATCTTGGTCCACTTTTATTCTTGATTTTTGTGAACGACATCTCTCATAGCGTGAAAAACTCTGAAGTATTACTATTTGCCGACGACATCAAACTTTTTCGCTGTGTTCGTTCGTACTCGGAGTGCAAACTTCTTCAGGATGACGCGTTGGCAATTTCAAGGTGGTGTTCTATGAACCATCTTTTGCTTAATGAGCAAAAGACAAAAATAATGTCACTGTCTAGAAAGCGTCAGTTACTTGTGTTCCCTTACACAATAGACAGCAGTGTCATCTCCCGAGTGTCCGTCATTCGTGATCTTGGAATTTTTGTTGATTCATCTTTAAATTTTAATAATCATGTTTCAGCTATATGTAATGCCTCTCTTAGGAATCTTGGGGTGATATTTCGTTTTACGAGGAAATTTTCTTCTCCTGATTGTCTCGTGCGTTTGTTTTGCTGCTTAGTGCGTACAAAGCTGGAGTTTGCTTCAATTTTTTGGAATTGTATCAACCACACTGCATCATGCTCTATTGAGCGTGTTCAAAGACGCTTCATAGGCATAATCTATGATAGGCATTTTGGGCGCAAGTGTTACTACAACTATAATGTACTACTTAAGAAACTAGGGTTGCGCACCTTGCTCGACAGAAGGCGTTTACATGATTTTATGTTTTTCCATAAGGTTGTGAACGGAAGTGTTGATTCATCGCTTTTGTTAAGTACTGTTTGTTTTCATGTTCCCTTGCGGTCAAGTCGGTTTCAGAGCCCGTTCTACCCCCGGACTTTATATGATACGTCTTCCTTAACAAGAATGCAGCTGGAATTTAACAGGCTTGACCAATCTGCTATAGACATTTTTAGTGACGTGACAACTTTTCGACGTACACTGGAGTCAATCATTTGTTTATAATGTTGAATCTATGTGGCTGTCTGCTTTTAATTTCCAATGACGAACTGTGTACCACTATTTAGGCTATGTGCTGTTTGTGGACACAACAAAATAAAGATTATTATTATATCGAACAATTTTTGTGCACAGTAATGTTACAGTGATAATATATAGTAAACAAAAAAAAATTACACCATCTTCCCGAGGGGAACCATGGGGTGATGCGGAGCATCGTGTTGGTTCCGAGGAAAGAGTCAGTTGCGTGCTGACGTCGAGAGATGGCGCCACCGACTGCCCTAGCGTTACCCCCTACGCGAGCCTTCGTCGCGGCTCGCGGCAGAGAAACTTGGAACGCTCGCCGCTCGCCGTTTATTTTTTTTCACACTTGAAGGAGAGGAGACTAGAGGAGGAGAGTTGCGCGTGCGCGCGCGGTGTGGTTAGAATCGAACGCACGCGAAGTGCACGCACAGCTGGTAGAGAGAGAGAGCGGAGAGAGTAACGCGCAGCTGTTGGAGAGAGGGAAGGAGGAGAGTTGCGCATGCGCGCGCGGTGTGATTAGAATCGAACGCACGCGAAGTGCACGCGCAGCTGGTAGAGAGAGAGAGCGGAGAGAGTAACGCGCAGCTGTTGCAGAGAGGGAAGGAGGAGAGTTGCGCATGCGTAGTGTGAGTGCAGACTACAACGCCGACGCCGCGGGACATAGCCCCGAGCAAGAGATGCTCCGCATCTAAAACTATGGTTACATCGAACAAAAATAGCAGCCGCTACCGATATATCGAACTGCCAAGAGCGCAGTTTTGCTGTGCAAGCTGGCTTTCCCCCAAGGTGAGCGGTCACATTGGGGGAGAGCCAGCTTGCAGAGCACGCTGCCTTTCTCTTTTTTTTTTTTTTTCCGGGCAGCTGCGTCGACCGTTTGGAAAAAAAAAAAAAAAAAAAAAAATCTTTTGCGGAGGGAGCGGAGAAAGTGTGCTCCGTGGTCCCTCTCCCCGCTCCGTCCGTAAAAGAGATAATTATTTTTTCTTCCAAGCAATTAACGCGGCCGCCCAGAAAAAAAAAAAGCCAGCTTGCTCTGCTAGCTGGCTTCCCCCAATGCAGCCAGCCACCTGTCTTAGGGGAAAGCCAACTTGCAGAGCAAAACGGCGCTCTGCAGGAGAAGGTGCTCCTGCTCGGAAGGTACTCCGTGCTCCAGGCATAGTTCGGCGCTAATGCGCGAATATAGAAGGCAGCGGCCTCAGCATTTTGGAGTCCGTCGATAGCGTAGAAAAATATCGTTATCGTGGATGCAATGAAGAAAAAGCAGGAGAAGAGGAAAGACTACTTTACTGTGTAATATGTCAGCAGAAAGTGGATTTGGGAGAGTCAAATTCATTAAAACGTTTATATCGAATTACCCGCTATATCAAACTGGTAGACGTTTTTTTTTTCGAGTTCGATATAAACGGGTTTGACTTACTCTGGCTTGGATTTCCGGCCAAGTGGCGCAAGCTTCCGACCATTTCGACCATTTCGTGCTCCCGAACTTAATACATTTGAAATTAACAATTACAGTACTTCTAATGCCAAATAAGGGAAAATATAAAACTCTAGCTTAAACTTATCTTATGGTATTTGTTGCTTGTACTATTCGAACTATTCGATTCGAAATTATTCAGCCAAAATCAGTATTTGCTTCGAATTCGATTCGGACCCAAAATCCTCTATTCGCCCATGCCTAGATCTTTGTTTTCGGAAGGCAGAGATTACACTGCACTTGAAAGTTCTTCTCGGTTTCATCAACACATCCAAAACATTTTGTAAATGTGACCAGGGCAGTACGGACGTCGCACCTTGACTCTTGCTGTCCCTTTCTTCTTTAAAGCTGGTGCTGCAGGTTTCGAAACCCCGGCAGCCCCGGACTGATGCAAAACACGTAACAGCAACACGCTCGAAGAAAGGAAACTGCAGTTCTCTCGGAGTGCCGGGGTCGTCTGAATTCTGAAGTGTCTAAACTGCCTCATCCGTGAAAAGCAATAACACAACAGCGAACTTGGTGACTATGTTGACGTTGACTACATACTTACATCAGTGAAGGGGAAAGGCGCTAACGCGGCCCTTCTAACCCTTTCCTCTCGTACCAAATTCTGTAAACAACTTTTTTACTTTTTTTATACCCTTTCTATGGCGAGGACATAGGCGAGGGCAGTGCGGGGGCCCGTTCGCCTGCGGAGGGAGTTTCTACACAGAGGCTCGCCTCCGACGCTCCCCTTGTGTCGGGTGTTCATTTCCGCTTCCCCCAACGTTACTAAACCACTCAGTTCGGAAACTGCCATAGAGACTGCTCTGAAAAAGTGGCACCGACCCGTCCTCCAGAACCGAGCTAATGGCGATCACAACGCCGCCATTGATCCCGCAGCGGCCACTCGAGGCACTGCACGTGACTTCTATTTTGACTTTAATCGGCCATTATGGCGCTGAAACAGATACGGTGGAAGAGGTTGCAGGGGCGCCACCCCCGTCTCCCCAGCGGACGCGCCGCAAATCACTAGCGAAGCTAAGATGCACCTAGGTCGGGACGCGCTACCTGAAATCACGTCGCTGAGACATGGTTGTATAAAAACAATATTAATTGTGCCGTAAAACCTTGCAAACTAAAGATCTTAGAAAACATCACGCGCCCTCAATTTGTACTAAACTTCAATAAAAGTTACTACAAAAAGAGTTTTTTCCCGTTGGTTTTTACGCAAAAACATGCGTCTGAAAGTTCAAGGGGACCACAGTACAGACAAATGATAAAGGGTGGCGCTGTTGTCGTATTTAGCTCGGTCTCGGTGGACGCCAGTGGCCCATGTTTCAACGGTGAGTTTCCCAACTGAGGGTTTTAGTAACGTTGGCTTCCCCCGTCAGTGCACTGGCGGTGCCGTGCAGTCGGAAGTCAGGGAGTCCAGACCAGAGGTGGGCGCCGGTGGTCATTCGTGCTACCGAAGACAATGCTGCGTACGCCGCGAGCGATGGGCCGCCGAATTGGAGCCGTTTAGTCACGTCTTACGAGCCTTGTGTGCGAAGAGAGCCTAGTGAAACGAACGAGCAGTGTGTGCGACCGCGTGCGGATGCAAAGACATTTCTGAAGCTGGAAGGCTTTCTTTTATATGCTTTCACTCCATAACACAGAAAAATAAACTCCGGTTTACTGTCGACTCTTACCAGACACTTGTAGAACCCACCATCTCTCCGACACAAGTTCCCTCCCTCTGGCTTGTAGCCTTGTACACATCTTATGCTTTCACCCGCATGCCCTTGTGCTACGGAATCTCTGTTGCTCTTGGGCTTGGCCACTAACAAATTGTAAGAAAATGTGCTTTGACGTTTTGCCCAGTTAGAAGACACGACACGCATCCGCTCGGCTTGAGGCTGCGACACCTGCTTCTCCGTGTCACCTCTTTCAGCAGAAACACGGAAGTGCACTGTATTACCTGGCACGAAATGTATCTACATGGCAGGGCGCCTAGCCAAAATAACTGGAGTTCAATATTTTCCAAGCTTTCCGCCTCTAAAGAAAATAAAAAAATAGAAAGTAACTTAAAAGTAACTTTAAGATGAGTACAAGTTACTTGAAAAAAGTATTTAAGTTAGAGTACTAAATACTGACTTTCGAAAGTATTTGAAAGATACCAAGTTACTCACAAAAGTATTTAAGATACAGTAACTTGAGTAGAGTATTTAAGTTACGTACAAGTCTGCTCTCCCCTAACAAAAAACGAAAGAAAAGACGTCCCTGCTTGCCCTCCTCATCACCCCCTCGCAATGTTGAGGCAA
Source organism: Ixodes persulcatus (assembly GCA_013358835.2). Taxonomy (NCBI): domain Eukaryota; kingdom Metazoa; phylum Arthropoda; class Arachnida; order Ixodida; family Ixodidae; genus Ixodes; species Ixodes persulcatus. Next base: position 10,623 of record JABSTQ010001561.1, on the reverse strand, counting down.
CACCCAAGTAGAGAGTTACCGTGGAGCCAGGCTGGCGCTCGGTAGGTAACCGTTGGACAGGTGACTCTTGAGTACGCGGTCGTCGGTCTCTGAAACTTCGCTTTCTCGGTCGTGTCTGGTGGCGCCTTCGAATTGTGCGCCTGTTGCCGCCATAGAACAACAACGCATCGCCTCGCAACAACACTCTAAACTAGGGTGCCTCAATGTCCTTCTGTAGGGTGATGCCATCGTTTGTAGTACCCGATGCCGACAGCACGCGCTCACAGGGAAAATACAAAGAAATTGCAGGAAACAAAATGTCGCCGTAACACAGTCAGCGCCACGAGCGCGTGCAGGGACACGCGCGTCAGAACAAAAAATAAAAATAACAGTTCGAAACAAAATGGCCAGATGCCATCGTTTGTAGTACCAGATGCCGACAGCACGCGCTCACAGGGAAAATACAAAGAAATCGCAGGAAACAAAATGTCGCCGTAGCACAGTCAGCGCCACGAGCGCGTGCAGGGACACGCGCGTCAGAACAAAAAATAAAAATAAGCGTTTGAAAAAAAATGGCCAGATGTCATCACCCCAAGCAAAGCGCACATGAAGGCACCCTACTCTAAACAGAAGGACATTGAGGCACTCTAGGGTAATTAGGGGAGGGTATACCCCTCCTCCTCCTCCTCCCCTCATTCTTCATTCTCCTCCGGGGAGGGGTCACGTGACCTCGGGGGGAGGGGGGTCGTGATCTGTGACCTCGGGGAGGAGGGGGAGGGGGGGGTCACGTGACCTGGGGGAGGAGGGGGAGGGGGTCACGTGACCCCTCAGGTCACGTGACCCCCCCCCCCCTCCCGGGGTCACGTCCCCCCGAGGTCACGTGACCCCGGGGGGGGGGGGGGGGGCTCGCGCGGTGCATTATAGGATATTTCCCATAATGCACCGCGCGGTTAAGCCGACGCCGACGGCGACGCCGACGCCGCTCAAGCCGGAAACGGGCGCCTAAGAGCTGCGCTCTAAAATGCGAATATTCCCCGACATGCAGCCACGAGCGGCTGCCATGAGAAACACGCGGCGTGACGTCAATGGGGTCTTTGTAGAAAGATAGCAAGTTGTGCGAATACCTGCTCGATAAAAGGTAACTTTTCTATAAACCTTATCGTTCCAACATAAATATAAATGCGTCAAAAACCTGGTATCATCGACAAAAGTTTTATTATACGGAGTTTTAGTGGCGCCATCTATCCTAGGTCCACACAACCGTCAACTCTATCTGCTACCGCGAACAGCCGCCAGAAGCCGGAGGGGTAGGGGGACAGAGCCGGACGGGCCGGACTGGTATGGCCGGACCCGGATGAGACTTTCCTCCTTTCACCATATTGTTAGCGCTGCGCCCGCCAGCACGTGGTCACGCGGTCGCGAGCCGATGAGTCCTCGCTGCTCAGTGATGGCTCTAAACAGAGAGCTTCACCAGAACCCCACGAGACCCCCATTGACGTCATAGCGCACGTGACTCGGAAGATGGTGAAGGAGCTGAGAGGTGCCTAAAACCTCAATCGTTTTCCATTTTTAAAATGAAAAATAGTACATGCAGGCAAAAGCGGTTTTTTGTTCTTCAGAAAGGTCGAGACACCAACTCCGAACTTATTTAAGCAAAGCACTGAAAATGGTGCACTGCTCCTTTAATAGCTCAGCATACCACTCAAACCCAAATTTTTGTCCAAACGAAATAATCATGTGCACAAGATACTCGAATACTGTAGCAGGACTGAGTTCTGCAAACGTCGCCGTTGCCGTCGCCGTCGGCGTAACCGCGCGGTGCATTATGGGAAATGTCCCATAATGCACCGCGCGGGGAGGGGGAGGAGGACTAGGAGGGAAGGGGAGGAGGGGGTGGAGAAGAGGGGAGGGGGAGCTTGCAGGATGATGGAAGGAGGAGGAGGAAGAGTAGCAGGGAGGATGAGGAGGAGGGAGGAGGGTATACCCTCCCCTCAGTACCCTTGCCTCCTTTTCCTCAAGAGCTGCACTCTAATTTGGCATTACAGGGTGTTGTCAACGTCTTTCATTTTTTTTTATTAGGACAGTAAAAAAAAGTCGCTTACAACCCCCTGTAACACCGAATTAGAGGGCAGCTCTTGAGGAGGAGGAGGGAAGGATACTGAGGAGAGCATATACCCCTCCTCCCTTCTGCTCACCTTCTCATCCTGCCTGCAACTCCTCCCTCTGATTGGCATCGCCGTCGGCGTAACCGGGAGGTCACGTGACCCTCGTGACCTCACGGCGGTCACGTGACGTCACCGGGGTCACGTGACCTCACGGGGGTCACGTAACCTCACGGGGGTCACGCGACCTCACAGGCGTCACGTGACCTCACGGGGTCATTGACGTCACCGGGGTCACGTGACCTTAGGGGTGTCACGTGACCTCAGGGGGGTCACGTGACGCCACCGGGGTCACGTGGCCTCACCGGGGGTCACGTGACTTCACGGTTACACCGATGGCGACGCCGACGCTGCTCAAGCCGGAAACAGACGCCTGAGAGCTGTGCTTTAAAAGCTGGAATGCCTTAACGTAAAGCAGGGAACATATGAGCGACGAAAACGGGCGCCGCGCGGTGATTCCCAAAGCAACAGCCTAGGACGCTGTGACGTGGACCTATGCCAAGCAGCCACGTCAAAGCGTCCGCGCAGGTTGCCATGGAAACTGCCGCGCGACGCCCGTTTTTATCGCTGATGTGTTCCGTGCTTAACTGAATAAAGAATAAAGTGCTGAGTGGTGGCGTTAAGTTTGATGAACACTCTACACACAGTCACATAAAATATCTATTAATGCAAGTTCACAAGAACGTCTATTGTGACCACAAAGTGACAAACTTTTAACACATTTTAACATACAATTGATACCGTCCAAATTTCGAGTTTTTGACCACAAGTGAAGTACCGAATGTTATTGACAGGATTAGCAGCCTGCTAAACTTTTAGCTCAGTGCAGCGCTAAAAGTTACCACTCGTGCAACAGGCACAAGGCTGACGGCGTTAAAACGCTTATGATAAGAGACTGAAAAACCGCGCGGGCGCGTTATTGCACCGGTAGGCTTGCTCCTGCTGCACAAGTGGTCACTTTAGCGCTCCACCGCTTCTGGCGATGCGAAAAATGATTCAAAAACTTCCTCGTTTTCATATCCAAATAGCACAAAGTTGGCTCGAAAAGGGGGGCCGACGGGGGTCCCACGTGTGCAGCCCACGTGGGTCCCACGCCGGTTTTGCAACTCGGGCCCAGGTCAGCCCTATTTGGGCAGCCCACGGGGGCTTCTTTCAGATGACCCAGAGTGGGCTTACTTGGGCAGCCTGCGTGGGCTTCTCTCAGGGGACCCAGAGTGGGCCTACTTGGGCAGCCCACGTGGGCTCCTCTCATAGGACCCAGAGCGGGCCTACTTGGCCAGCCCACATGGGCTTCACTCAGGGGACCCAGAGCAGGCCTGCCTGGCCAGCCCACGTGGGCTTCACTCAGGGGACACAGAGCGGGCCTACTTGGCCAGTCCACGTGGGCTCCTCTCAGGGGACCCAGAATGGGCCTACTTGGGCAGTTCACGGGGGCTTCTTTCAGAGGACCCAGAGCGGGCCTACTTGGGCAGCCGGCGGGGGCTTCTCTCAGAGGACCCAGAGTGGGCCTACTTGGCCAGCCCACATAGGCTTCACTCAGGAGACACAGAGCGGGCCTACTTGGCCAGCCCACGTGGGCTCCTCTCAGGGGACCCAGAGTGGGCCTACTTGGGCAGCCCACGAGGGATTCTCTCAGAGGACCCAGAGCAGGCACACTTGGGTAGCCCACGTGGGCTTCTCTCAGAGGACCCAGAGCGGGCCTACTTGGCCAGCCCACGTGGGCTCCTCTCAGAGGACTCAGAGCGGGCCTACTTGGGTAGCCCACACGGAGATTCTCAGGGGACCCAGACTGGGCCTACTTGTGCAGCCCACGTGGGCTTCTCTCAGGGGACCTAGAGTGGGCCTACTTGGGCAGCCCACGTGGGCTCCTCTCAGAGGATCCAGTGGGCCTACTTGGGCGGCCCACGTGGGCTTCTCTCAGAGGACCCAGAGCAGGCCTGCTTGGCCAACCCACATGAGCTTCACTCAGGGGACACAGAGCGGGCCTACTTGGGCAGCCCACGTGGGCTTCTCTCAGGGGACACAGAGCAGGCCTGTTTGGCCAGCCCACGTGGGCTCCTCTCAGGGGACCCAGAGCAGGCCTGCTTGGCCAGCCTACGTGGGTTCCTCTCAGGGGACCCAGAGCAGGCCTGCTTGGCCAGCCCACATAGGCTTCTCTCAGGACCCAGAGTGGGCCTACTTCGCCAGCCCACGTGGGCTCCTCTCAGAGGACCCAGAGTGGGCCTACTTGGGCAGCCCACGTGGGCTTCTCGCAGACACCCAGAACGGGCCTATTGGGCAGCCCCGTGGGCTTCTCTCAGGGGACCCAGAATGGGCCTACTTGGGCAGCCCATGTGGGCTCCTCTCAGGGGACCCAGATTGGGGGCAGCCCATGTGGGTTTCTCTCAGAGGACCCACAGTGGGCCTACTTGGACAGCCCATGTGGGTTTCTTTCAGGGGACCCAGAGTGGGCCTACTTGGGCAGCCATTGTGGGCTTCTCTCAGGGGGACCCAGAGCGGGCCTACTTGGGCAGCTCATATGGGCTTCTCTCAGGGGACCCAGAGTGGGCCTACTTGGACAGCCCATGTGGGTTTCTCTCAGGGGGACCCGCAGCGGGCCTACTTGACAGCCCACGTGGGCTTCTTTCGGGGGACCCAGAGTGGGCCTACTTGGGCAGCCGACGTGGGCTTCTCTCATTGGACCCAGAGTGGGCATACTTGGGCAGGTCACGTGGGCTCTCTCAGGAGACCCAGATTGGGACTACTTGGGCAGCACTGGTGGGCTCTCTCAGGGGACCCAGAACGGGCCTAATGAGAAGCTCATGTGGGTTTCTCTCAGGGGACCCAGAATGGGCATAGTTGGACAGCCCACGTGGGCTCCCCTCAGGGGACAAAGAGCGGGCCTACTTGGGCAGCCCATGTGGACCTCTCTCAGGAGACCCAGAGCGGGCCTACTTGGGGAGCCCATGTGGGCTTCTCTCAGGCGGACCCAGAGCGGGCCTACTCGGGCAGCGCTTGTGGGCTTCTATCAGGGGACCCAGGGTGGGCCTACTTGGGCAGCCCACGTGGGCCTCTCTCAGGGGACCCAGAGCGGGCATACTTGGGCAGCCCACGTGGGCTTCTCTCAGGGGACCCGGAACGGGCCTACTTGGGTAGCCTACGTGGGCTTCTCTCAAAGGACCCAGAATGGGCCTACTTGGGCAGCCCACGTGGGCTTCTCTGATGACCCAGAGCGGGCCTACTTGGCCAGCCCACGTGGACTACTCTCAGGGGACCCAGAGTGGGCCTGCTTGGGCAGCCCACGTGGGCTTCTATCAGGGGACCCAGGGTGGGCCTACTTGGCCAGCCCACGTGGACTACTCTCAGGGGACCCAGAGTGGGCCTACTTGGGCAGCCCACGTGGGCTCCTCTCAGAGGACCCAGAGCGGGCATACTCTGGTAGCCCACGTGGACTTCTCACAGGGTACCCAAAGTGGGCCTACTTGGGCAGCCCACGTGGGCCTCTCTCACAGGACCCAGAGCCGGCCTACTTGGGTAGCCCACGTGGACTTCTCTCGGGGGACCTAGAGTGGGCCTACTTGGACAGCCCATGTGGGCTTCTCTCTGAGGACCCAGAGCGGGCCTGCTTGGGTAGCCCACGTGGAGTTCTCTAAGGGGACCCAGAGTGGGCCTACTTGGGCAGCCAACGGGGGCTCCTGTCAGAGGACCCAGAGCGGGCCCACTTGGGTAGCCAACGTGGACCTCTCTCAGGGACCTAGAGTGGGCGTACTTGGGCAGCCCAAGTGCGCTTCTCTCAGAGGACCCAGAGCAGGCCTGCTTGGCCAACCCACATGAGCTTCACTCAGGGGACACAGAGCGGGCCTACTTGGGCAGCCCACGTGGGCTTCTCTCAGGGGACCCTGAGAAGGCCTGCATGGTCAGCCCATGGGGGCTCCTCTCAGGGGACCTAGAGCAGGCCAGCTTGGCCAGCCCACATGGCTTCTCTCAGAGGACCCAAAGCGGGCCTACTTGGCTAGCCCACGTGGGCATTTTTCAGATGACCCAGAATGGGCCTACTTGGGCAGCCCACGTGGGCTTCTCGCAGGGGACCCAGAACCGGCCTACATTGGCAGTCCATGTGGGCTCTCTCAGGGGACCCAGAACGGGCCTACTTGGGCAGCCCATGTGGGATTCTTTCAGGGGACAGAGATTGGGCCTACTTGGGCAGCCCGTGTGGGTTTCTCTCAGGGGACCCAGAGAGGGCCTACTTGGACAGCCCTTGTGGGTTTCTCTCAGGGGACCCAGCGGGCCTACTTGGGCAGTCATTGTGGGCTTCTCTCAGGGGGACCCAGAGCGGGCCTACTTGGGCAGCTCATGTGGGCTTCTCTCAGGGGACCCACAGTGGACCTACTTAGACAGCCCTTGCCCAGGCAGCACACTTGCTTGGGCTAGCTGGAGCCATGATTGGGCCTTGGCCGTAGTAGACTGGACCGGGACCGCCCAGGGAATTCGGTGAACTGCCCGCCTGGCGTCTCACCGTATTTCCAGGGCACCGGTATGCCACGGAACTGCCAGGGAAGGGATTTCCTTGGCGTTCCTTGTCTTTGTTGGTCCGAGCAGACCAGTGTAGACAGGCGGCCGCCAACATTGACGCTTCAGTGTGTTAATTGGCCCCAGGATTCCACGGAACTGCCAGGGAAGTGATTTCCTTGGCGTTCCTTGTATTTTGTTGGTCCGAGTCGACCAGGGTAGACAGGCGGCCACCAACATTGAAGTCTTAGTGGCGCTTCAGTGTGGTCATTGGCCCCGCGATTCCATGTAACTGCCAGGGAAGTGATTTCCTTGGCGTTCCTTGTATTGTCTTGGTCCGAGCCGACCAGGGTAGACAGGCGGCTACCAATTCTACGGAACAATGAACGACGCACAATTACCGTCGTTCATTGTTTTTTGGCTGGAGCTTGCTTTTCATCGGACCCTGAAGTACTCGACACGGCCACTTTTACTTACATAAACTTCAAATGTGTTTTTACCTTGCGCTTAAATTCATTTAATTTCATTTCATTGATTATCACATAGCCCATGACATAGCTTCGTCTACGAGTTCTGCGCTTAGACCTTTGGCCAGAACCCGTTTCCTCCTTTTCTTTTTAAGAATATTGCGCTTGTCGGCGTGACGCGATCGTCGGGCTTATTGACACGGCCGGGCCGACAGTACATCGCAACCGCAAGTAGGGTCCGCAAAACAGCACCATGTCTGATTTCACAAAAACGCCAAAAACAAGAAACTGTTGCACTGCATGTGTAAATTAGAATAGACAATAGAACACATTTAATCAGATTCCAGAGGCCGGTGTTTATTACAGAACGAAGTAACTAATCGCAAATCAGTCGGCGCTTCAAGAAACATAACGTAAAAAAAAAAAAAATGTTGCTTAACTAAATCTGCATACCTTGCAGCGGCGTTAAAGGGGCGGTGCAAACGATATTCAATTGGAATGTTTTTCACTTTACACGAGATTACTGGCACTAGTGGGACTCAATGATACTCGCACGTAACGCCACTGACCAAGAAACTGCTTTGTTGCGCTGTAATTTCGAGGACCAAACCGAGAGTTTTCGTTCAATCTCTCCTTCGCAAACCTGATGACGTAGCTGGGCGGTAGCAGTACCGCCCAATGACGATATTTGAATGCGGCTCATTGATTGGACCCGAGCATTGCGTGGGTACTCGATTTGGGCTCGTGATAATTGATAGCTCGAGAAGCATTCGGGTAGTGTCCTGTGTCCAATCGCTGCAATGACGACAACAGCCGAACCATAACAATGTCTGAAACTCAGCGCGTGTCCTGTGCCTTGCCAACCCCAGCGCATGGCTATGATCACATTGGCGGAATAGAATCGGCTCCAGATCACGTGGCCACTTGTTCTGGCTTCGAGTTGAGGGGGTGAACTCTGCTCGTTTTTCTTTATTTTTTTTCTGCGACTTCGATTGCGTGTGGTGAAAAACGAACGGGTATTTCACAGGTCATTAACGTCAGAGATCCGTTCTAAGCGGTATTTGCGCAAAATACAAAACTCGTTGCATCGCCCCTTTAAACACGCGTGTCCAATTATGCGTTCGCTCAGACCCCGCGTTTTTTTTCAGACTGAAAAGAATGACCGGGTGCTTGATTCAAACTCACCGTTCACACTTTAAATAAATAACAAAAATCAGTTTCACATGCTACGTAATTGCAGCCTGGTGGTGCGTTTTATTCGCGAAAGCGAACTTGCCTCAGAAGCTTCAAGCAAAAAATGCTTTCGAAAACCGACATGTGCTAAGCCTTTAGTTTTTCAAATGAAACGTGATACGCGAAACTTCGACACAATAAAGGCTTAGATGTTGGCTGGTATTTCTAAGTTCAAGAAGAGGCAAGACTGCTCTCGCTGCACCTACGTCAAAACTTAGTGTCGCAGTATGAGAAACTGATTTTTACTATTTACTTAAAGTGAGAACGATCTATCTGACTCACCTGACACCACCGACACACGTGGAATGCGGTCCGCACGAACCGCACCACAAAGTTGCGAAAGCCTTGGCCACGCGTGGTGTAAAGCAAAAACGATGTATGTGCAGGTGGCGCTAGTGATCAAGTACATAAAAAAAAGTTTATTCCATGGAAAATCGGATTCACTGATCAGTGATCGCATTAAAGATGTCATGAAACGCTTTTCCAACTTTTTCCTGTTTAGCATTCCTCCTCAACTCATAAATCGCGCATTCCACCAAACAGATGTGGGCTTCTCTCAGGGGACCCAGAACGGGCCTACTTGTTCAGCTCATCTGGGCTTGTCTCAGGGGGACCCGGTTGGGCCTACTTGGCAGCCCATGTGGATTTCCCTCAGGGTACCGAGAGTGGGCCTACTTGGGCAGCCCATGTGGGCTTCTCTCAGGGGACCCTCAGTGGGCCTACTTGGCAGCCCACGTGTGCTTCTTTTGGGGGACCCAGAGTGGGCCTACTTGGGCAGCCGACATGGGCTTCTTTCAGGGGACCCAGAGTAGGCATACTTGGGGAGCCCAGGTGGGTTTCTCTCAAGGGACCCAGAGTGGGCATACTTGACAGCCCAGTGGGCTCCTCACAGGGGACCCAGAGTAAGCCTACTTGCGCAGCCCATGTGGGCTTCTCTCAGGGAACCCAGAACGGGCCTACTTGTTCAGCTCATCTGGGCTTCTCTCAGGGGGACCCGGAGCGGGCCTACTTGGGCAGCCCCGTGGGCTTGTTTCAGGGGACCCAGATTGGGCCTACTTGGGCAGCCCACGTGGACCTCTCTCAGGAGACCCAGAGCGGGCGAACTTGGGGAGCCCATGTGGGATTCTCTCAGAGGGACCCGGAGCGGGCCTACTTGGGCAGCCCATGTGGGCTTCTCTCAGGGGACCCAGAGTGGGCCTACTTGGGCAGCGCAAGTGGGCCTCCCTCAGGGGACCTAGAGCGGGCATACCTGAGCTGCCCACGTGGGCTTCTCTCAGGGGACCCGGAGCGGGCCTACTTGGGTAACCCACGTGGACTTCTCTGCCAGGCCTGCCTGGCCAGCGACTGTGGGCCCTTCTCAGGTGACCCAGAGTGGGCCTACTTGGGCAGCCCATGTAGGTATCTTTCAGGGGTCCCAGAGCCGGCCTACATTGGCAGGCCACGTGGGCTTTTCTGAGGGGACCCAGATTGGGCCTAATTGGGCAGCCCAGGGGGGCTTGTCTCAGTGGACTCAGAACGGGCCTACTTGGGCATGTCAGGTGGGCTCTCTCAGGGGACCCAGAGCAGGCATACTTGGGCAGCCCACGTGGGCTTTTCTCAGGGGACCCAGAGCGGGCATACTTGGGCGACTCATGTGGGCTTCTCTCAGGGGGACCCAGTGTGGGCCTACTTGGATAGCCCATGTGGACTTCTCTCAAGGGTCCCAGATTGGGCCTACTTGGGCAGCCCACGTGGGTTCCTCTCAGGGGGCCCAGAGCAGGCCTACTTAGGGAGCCCATGTGGGCTTCTCTCAGGGGGACCCAGAGCGGGTCTACTTGGGCAGCCCATGTGGGCTTCTCTCAGGGAACCCATATTGGGCCTACTTGGGCAGTCCACGTGGGTTCCTCTCAGGGGGCCCAGAGCAGGCCTGCTTGGCCAGCCCACATGGGCTTCTCTCAGAGGACCCAGAGTGGGCCTACTTTGCCATCCCACGTGGGCTCCTCTCAGAGTACCCAGAGTGGGCCTACTTGGGCAGCCCACGTCGGCTTCTCTCAGGGGACCCAGAGCAGGCCTCTTGGCCAGCCCATGTGGGGCTCCTCTCAGGGGACCCAGAGTAGGCCTACTTGGGCAGCCCAGTGGGTTTTCTCTCAGGGGACCCCAGATGGGCCTACTTTACAGCCACGTGGGTTTTCCTTTCAGGGTGGACCCAGATCGGGCCTACTGGGCAGCCATTGTGGGCTTCCTCTCAGGGGGACCCAGAGCGGCCTACTTGGGCCCAGCTCTGTGGCTTTTCTTGGGGACCGAGGAGCGGGCCT
>JABSTQ010001560.1:0-20590 GCA_013358835.2 Ixodes persulcatus | reverse complement strand
CAAACCACGTGATCACGCTCCTTCCGTTACACGCGCACAGAGAGCTGAGTCAAGCGAAGAAAAGTCTATCGTTTATTGGTCCGCCGAGTGCGCACCTTCTAAAATGCTTTCAGCTTAGGGAGAGAGAGAAAACAGAGGAGTTGAAAAGCAGAGCTCCTTCAAGGCCAGAATGGGGGTGCGACCACAAAGACTAATCTTCAGGGGCATACCAACAATGAACAGAACGAGAGAATGTGTCACTTATATCCTGTTGACAGTTCGACCCAAGGTTGATAGTGCAGTGGATGCTATGTGTGGCTTTGGGCTTAAGGCAGGTGCCCTGTTCAGCGTTATCACCAGCTTCGAGACTGTTGTCATGTGACCCTAACCGGAGACACGATTGGCCTAAAATATGCATAGCGTATACCCTGCTGTCAATACCGAGTGAACATACAGCTCTATGAAGACCAACTTTTGAACTTCCAAAGAAGCTGTCTATCTCGAAAGTGACCCAAAACGATGCGAGTTTGAAGATACTATGTTTTACGCCGTATAACCCACATCATCATTTAAAATGAAGAAATAAGCGCGGCTATTTTTTTTTTTGCGCACGATGTCCGCAAATAAATAAATAAATAAATATGTAAATATATTTTTGTACCAATAAATTTAAAATTATGTGTACACTGCTAGATTCGCGTTTTTAAATTTAAAATTTTTTTACGAAAGAGTTGCACATAAAAGACACCACGGACAGCACATCTTCTGACTTTCAACACACGATGAATCGTAGATGCTTGCAAGCGGATGGTTACGTTGCTGCGCGAACGGTTTTTGAAAGATACTGCGTAGGGCGCAACGGCTTCGCAGGCGTTCGAAGGAAAAAGGATTTGGGACGACGAAGTAGCGTCTTGCATCTTCAGTAAGCTAACGGTTCGTGTTTCCCCACTCAATTTAGCGGGGAAACACGAACAAAATTAGTTTCACTGCCAGATTTAGCGGAAAAATTGACGTCAAGTGACATAAGTACCAATTCAATTTCTCGCTAAATTTAGCGGGGCGGTTACTCGATGGCGACGCCGAAACCGCTTAACTTGGATACGGGCGCCTAAGAGCTGCGATCTCAAATTCATTATTTGATTAACTCGCTTTCCGATCTTATGCACCTCGTCATAATGTCACACGTCAAACATACAACCAAATTTCATTTGTCTTTCAATCTTCAAAATGCGCAATTGGTTAATTGGTCCAAATACCTGGAACAACTTCACTTTAACGATGTTAACAATAATTAACACACTATATGAGACTCATGCAATATAGATCAATCAACTTGTCTTGGTGAGTACATGACTTATTGCTTGCACGACCGAAACGGGCCCATATATCATTATCAGGGGCAATATTTGCACGCGTATATGGCGAGATATGGTCGTATTTACGCACTTATACGGCCGCATCTGGCAGTATTTGCCCACTTATAGACCGACACGCTGTTTACAAACAAACCCGCTTTTGCCCACACCAGGTGTGGGCACTGCGCGTGCGCAGAAACCGAATTCGCGTGAAGTGAAGCGTCTGCGCACGCTCAGTGCCGTCGACAGCGCCACCGCAGCTGCGTGACGTCAGGGCCGCGTGCTGGTCTATATGGCGATATCTGGGCGTATCTGCACCCACATATGGCGATATATTTCCCAATCTGACTACTTATATTATCATATATGGCCGTATATAAAATATATCAGGGCCAGATTTGCCATTTTCGTAAGGGTCGCTGTCGTCTGGGCAATAACAAAGTTTCGCCCATATTTGTATGGAAGTCCTTTTCGCGTGGTCACAGACCACCACTCGCTCTGCTGGCTGGCGAATCTGAAGGACCCCTCCGGACGCCTCGCCCGGTGGAGCCTACGACTGCAGGAGTTCGACATGACCGTGGTGTACAAGTCCGGCCGGAAGCACAATGACGCCGACTGCCTGTCAAGGGCTCCAGTCAAGGCCGCTCCTGCCTGCACCAAAGAGGACGACGATGAGTGTTTCCTCGGCGCTCTGGATGTCAGCGACATGACAGCACTCCAACGAGACGACCCTGAGCTGCGAGCACTCATCGAGCACCTGGAGGGACAAGGAAGCGCCGTTCCCCGCGGTTTTGTACGAACACTGCCAACCTTCTCCCTCCGACGAGGTGTGCTCTACAAGGAGAACTTCAGCGACAACAACACTGCATGGCTGTTGGTGGTCCCTTCCAGTCTTCGAGAATAAATTTTTCAAGCCTGCCACGATGACCCGACGGCGGGACACCTTGGCTACAGCAGAACTCTTGCCAGGATACGCGAAAAATACTACTGGCCCAAGCTTGCGAAGACAGTGCACCACTACACCCGATCTTGCCACGAGTGTCAACGACGAAAAAAAAACACCGACGAGACCGGCAGGACTTCTTCAGCCTATTGCGCCACCATCTGCCCCATTCCAGCAAATCGGAATGGACTTACTTGGCCCATTCCCACCCTCGACGCAAGGAAACCGATGGATAATCGTCGCAACCGATTATCTCACACGGTACGCCGAGACAAAAGCCCTTCCATCAGGAACGGCTGTTGAAGTCGCCAAGTTTTTCATCGAGTCCATTGTCCTACGGCACGGCGCCCCCGAAGTCTTGATCTCAGACCGTGGATCCTCGTTCATGGCCCAGCTGACACAGGAAGTCCTTCGTCTGAGCCACACCAGCCATCGTCGCACCACGGCGTACCACCCGCAGACCAACGGGCTGACGGAAAGACTCAACAAGACCATTGCCGACATGATCTCCATGTACGTCGACGTGGAGCACAAGACATGGGACGAGGTGTTGCCGTACGTCACATTTGCCTACAACACGGCCGTGCAAGAGACCACCGGGGTGACACCCTTTCATTTGGTGCATGGCAGGAAAGTAACGACCATGCTCGACGCGATGCTACCCCACGAACCAGCTGACGATGGAAGCCCCGACGCCCAAGTGGTTGCTCAACGAGCCGAAGAAGTTCGCCAGCTCGCCCGACTCCGAATTGAAGATCAACAACGTGTCGACGCTACCCGGTACAACCTTCGTCGTCGGGACGTCCACTTCCAGCCCGGAGACCGGGTATGGGTCTGGACACCGATTCGCCGCCGTGGTCTCAGCGAGAAACTCCTGAAACGGTATTTCGGACCCTACAAGGTACTTCGTCGACTTGGAGATCTAAACTACGAGGTCATGCCCGACGGAACAAGAACATCATCACGCCGCCCACCACGACCTGAAGTCGTCCACGTCGTGCGCCTGAAACCGTACTACGCTCGATAGGACTGTGGACCTTAAGTGTTCCAAATGACTCTTTAGTTTACCTTTCTTTTTATTTGCTTTGTTTTGTTCTGTTTTGCATCGGGGCGATGCACTTTTTAAAAGGGGGAGCAATGCCGCGCGCGCAGCTGGCCAAGGAGGCAGCGCGCGCGTGGCCTAACGGTTATCGTGCATGCCTCCCACGCGAAAAGCCAGGGTTCGATCCCTGGGAGCGACGCATCTTTTGTCATCCCTGCAATCTAGTTTTCTGGTAAATTCGAGAATCCTGTTGCGTGTTCGAGGTCTGAATGCTCTACGCGTCGAACATTCTACGCTGATTATTCCAGAAGCTTACGCATGTACATAAGGGGCTCCGCGTGGCGAACCGGAGTCAGTTTCGCCCCAGCGTCCGACTCTGCTCTCACGCCGACCTCGACGCCCGCGACGCTCTGTTCTCTTCTGTTATCGTTTTTCCTTTTCTTATTTTTTTGGGCACAAGTTCGCCCCATTAAACGTTTAGTTTCTTCAATTATTATTGCTTCATCAATTGTCGTTCGTGACAATACAGCCAGTGTCTCTATAGACCTTTTCTGTTTCCTGTCATTCTCAGTCACGTGGGTTCCGTATCTGGTATGCGGGACGAAAAAAATAATAAAACATTTTAACCTGGAATATGCGAGAAAATATAGGTGAGGCAAAACAGAAATGTGTGACAAGCACGTATTTTTTGTAAACACCTTATAGCGGCGTGGATAGATAAACAACGATGTTTTACCGCATACCAGAAGTGACGACATTCAAGATGGCTTCTCCCTTGTGAAAAAGGTGCATAACGAAAATAAGCCTGAATTTTTCTGCTCTCGAGGCACGCCGCAAGGTAGCACGCTTTTGCTTACTCCATAAGCTTTATCATTGTCATCCCGCCGTTCGTCGCCTCAATACCTGCTTCAATTTTCAACGCATGTGCGGTTCGAGTAACACCCTTGACAAACCATTCCTATCGCTAACAATTGTGAACTACAACGGTCTTCGCGAATCCCTGGTGTTAATCACCGACCCTGTGGTTTTTAAAAGTTCCATCATCTTGCATTCTTGTTCTACTGATTAGGCTTCCAGTGTTGCTACTTTTAAGTTTTTGTTCGCGGCAGAGTATGTTTTTTCTGTCCTCTTGTTGTTTGTGCTTCCAAAATGTTATTGTATAATTTCTTGCATGGCCCTTTCTTTATGTAATGCTCTCAGACAAGGGCCTTAAGGGAAAAAGAAATGAAATGATGGTACAAAGCTCACAGAGCGCAAGCTGCTTTATTTATATATATATCTCCTTTCATTTGATCTTGCCGGGGCGGGGAGGGGGGGGGGGGGGGGGGGGGGGGTTCAGATTTACTAGAGACTTGACTCTACCCCCCTTCCCCCCTTCCCCTCCCCCTTTTTTATCAAGGCCAGCTGCAATTGGCGGGACGCGTGGCCAGGCAACACCACCTAAATAGAAAGCCGTAGAAATAAACGTTCTACGTCATCTACTAAGAGCCAGCGTTGGGTACTCACATGTCCACACACACGAACGAAAAAAAAAACCCGAACTGTATAGCACGAAACCCCGAACTCGAACTGTATAGCACGAAAAAAAAAAAATTAAAAACAGAACAGAAAAGGGGGCTGTATTTCCCGTTCGTATAATTAACAGATGCCGGAACCGATCTCCGATATACCAGGTCATTAGGAGTTGTTTTCAGAGAGAAAGAGAGAAGTGAGTTCTAAAAAAGTGAGCTGGCGTCAGTTAAACAACATATAGTAAAAGGAAATGAAAGGAAGATGGAGGGAAGCACGCTCGTAATGGAATTCTAGATTGGGCTATAGAGCTCAGTATACTCAGGTTTTCCAATGAGAGGTGCGGAACCGTGAATAGAAATTTTATTTCATTGTATTTAGTAATATCCATCTTAGAGTAAGTGTTTTTTAAGCAAAAAAAAGTGGAAAAATTTCGATTTGGCCGGAAATCATATATGCTTAGACTAGACTACTTGTTTTACGACAATTAATAGTACCATTACGTAAATTCAAATAAAATATTTATCAAGTATTACCCCCTTCCTCCCCCTTTTAAGTAACTAGAACTAATTCTTGGTTTATTTTCTCACACATATTCTCGGCAGTTTGGTACAAATCCCCTAGATTAAAAATATATAGCCATCAATGTGATGAGTCGCTTTGTGTCGAAATTGACTCACAAATTTCCCATTGGCAAGTTAAAAAATAATTATACTTTTCATTTCGTTATGTAAGTTATTAGCAGAAACAATATTTCCATTCGACGCTGACGTTAATAAATTCACGATTAAGTACGCAATTCATTCAAATAATAAATTAATGAAAGGCAAGCGCGGGGGAAGCGTATAAAATCGGTTCGATAGCGCCAGAAAAAAGGTGCGCACGTTGGCATGCATTCTAGCAGAAAGCTATTATTTCAGGAAGTCGCCAGCATAATGACATTTCGGAAATCAGATCAGTTCCAAACAATAAAACAATGTGTGGCAAAACCCTGGCGACGCTCCAGAAATGCGCAACCTCTCCTGACGCCGAGAGAACATTTCTAGTTCCGCAGTAGCACTTTGTGACGTCAAAGTTGCAACCCAAAATGGAAACAAAAAAACAAACACACAAAAAAACAACCTTAGCTGCAGTTTCGGAAGGCGCCTTCGCCCTCCGCATAATTGGCGACGTCGCCTTCGACCGGGCCGGGGCTCCTATTTTATTTCTCTCGCCGATGCGCAAATAAATCAACGAAACAACGACACCATAAAGATCCGGAAACACTTTCGGAAAAATCGAATCAACACAATGATGACCTTCTGTCGCGGCGGCGCGGCCAGAACTGTCAGCCCGACGGGCGCCCCCTTTAGCAGACGACAACGCGGCGATGGCGTCTGACACCGGATAGCAGACGACGCGGTGGTTACTGTTTGTCGATTCTCGCGCCATTTTTGATAGAGGACGCCCAGTCGACAAACCGGGCGACGACTATCTATCACTTTGGCAACAATTCCTACCAAATGGTGTCGACATTACTCGGGCACAATGTTGTCATTGAGTGGTAGTAAATCTTCGCGCGTAACGCTTCAATGATTGTGTGTCTGGTTATGAAGGTCTGGAGAGGCGATCGGAGGCGCGATATGTTTCGACGAGAATCGAAGAGCTCGAGAAATGATATCTTTTTCACAGGTTACACCGCAGTCGGATTTATTACCAATTGGCTTTTCTTTTCGAGGTACCAACAAATGATCAGTTCTTCGACAGATCTCTTAAAGAGGCGTGCTTATTGATTAGCTATCAATTACACTAACAACACTTCATTGTTTGACAGACTTAACCATGCGATGTATAACATATAAGGGATGTCGATTATTGCATCACCCGTAAAATGCATCGATAAATTCGGCGCCTATACGCATATATATATATATATATATATATATATATATATATATATATATATATATATTCTTTTTTTTATGAAACGTGTAAATTAGTTGTTAGTTTCTTTATTTACGTTAAAAAAAGAAACTTACATTGCCTCGAGGGCAACACCTTGTGAAAGGTTAAGGCGTATCACCGTTCCTGTAAAAGGAAAAAAAGATAGTGTGTGTGTATGTGTATGTTTATACAGCCGGAAGTTACTCTGCCTTAGCGGTGGGCGTCTGGTGTCTCAGCTGCATAGCCAGCCGGCAATGGCCAGGCGGCGCCACGAGAATACTGCATTCAGCGCCACAAGCGGAGGCGTCTCTGTTATTGGGGCGGCCAGTCTGCCCGTCAGGCCGTGGCGAGCCGCGGCCACGGCGGCGACCCCGATTTCAGCAGTCCCCGTGTGCATGTGCGCGCCATGTACCTCGTTCTTTTATGCGGTTTTTCAAGACCATCGGGAGCCTTGATAGGTCGAAGTATTTAGAGAATATTCTAGAGTTGTCATTTGGACACCAGTTTGAGTTGTCTTCACTACTTGTGGCCGCCCGATCGGTCTGTGCTTCGCTCGTCTCCCAGGAAGTGACACAACACAACGAGAAGGCAGCGAATGGGTTTATTGTACATCCCGGTTGCCAGTATTCGAGAGCCGGCAGTCCGGACCCACCGACCTTAGTTGTCGCCCGTCGTTCAGAGCTCACAGTGTCCAGGGGTGCTATGTTGCGCTTTTTGGACTCCCAGGAGACTTGGAAGAAGGAAGTGACGTCAACGACTAGAGCAAACGCAGATTGGATGTTGACAGAAGAAAACAAAATCAACATCCAATCTGCATTTGCGGCGTTGTTGACGTCACTTCCTTCTCCCTAGTCTCATGGGAGTCCAAAAAGCGCAACATAGCCCCCCAGGCCTGCCGATCGTCCTTCCCACGCCAGCGCTGCGTAGGCTAGCTGTTCCGGGCTATCACAGCCAGAGTTTCGCTGCGGAACCACTCCGGGATCGTCATGAACTAGGCCGGTATGGCCAGGGCTCGCCGTATCCGCCGGTCCTGATCCGAACCCCGCTGATGCAATTCTCCGGGGTTCGCCAAGGGCCAGACCAGCCAGAACGACTCTATCGTTCCTGCCCGGCCCCAGTTTTCTGCAGCACGCTCTTCCTCTTTCTTCGCCGGCTGGCCCCCGTTCGCGCCTCGCTCGACCGTCCTCTTCTTCTCCCGACGCCCCCCCCCCCCCCCCCCCCCCCCCACACACACACACACCAGAATAAAATGTGGGCAATTAGGACCAAACTCTGCATGCTAGAGAACAGTACACAAGCCTGGTGTAAAAAGGCAACAGGCAACAAAGTGTACGTGTGAGGATATTTACGCTTCGCATGGGCTTTTTCTAAAGAAAAACTTTTGCATCCTGTTTACTGCACGCCGTCACATTTGTTACAAAACTCAGCATTAAATTTGGTTGCAGAAACAAACAAAACTTTGTGCTACGAAAATCCACTATTTGAAAATTTGCAGGTTTGGTAGGTTTTGGGTGCGACCGCGCGTGCCGTACGGCTATGCACGCGTACAACTACGAATGCCGGAACGGGCCGACGGACCTCTCGCTTGAAGACCTGATCGCCTGATTCGCGACGTCACAGCGAAGCAACAATCGGCCCGATTGTTCCTACCGTATTTCACTATGTGGCTGTCCAAGTGACTCGTAAAAACAACTTGTATAAATATGCTATTTTGCCGAGTAGTCTGCTAAACGAGTTCGTCAGACCACTTTCCTAACCTGCACATCTTTTTTCCTTTACTTCAACAATTAATGTAAAATTCACTTACTTGATGTGTCGCACTGCAGTAATCCACTTCTGTGGCCGTGTCGCTTCCCAAGATCTCGAAGGGAAGCGGTAGTTTGATGCTTGAGTCACCTTCGCGACTGTGGCAGTTCTTTCACGCAGCAGTAGCGACGTTTATTTTTTGGGGGAACTCTAGGAGTAGGCGAGATGTCGTAGGAACCCGGTGAGGTCATAGAAACATTAAGTTGGGGCTTACGTTTACGAAAAACGGTTGCAAAAAATGCTCCCGCCGATCCGAAATACCACGTTCACACGTGGTTTCCAAATGCACCCGCCCACAGTCCCCGCGACCCGGCACGGCCTGGCCTACCCAGTATCTTTATTTTGCAGCCGCTAGATGGCGCAACGTGTAATGCCAAACTGCTCTAATGGCTAACAACAGGATAGATTTGCAGGAATTAATGAGCATCTGTGGTGCGGAAGGAGAGGAATTAGGTTTAGAATTCAGTAGTGAAAAATCAGCAGTTATGATTTTTAACAATAATGATGTTGAGAGACTGAAGATACAAAATATTACAGTTGAGAGAGCTAGTAAATACAAGTATCTAGGAGTATGGATATGTGGTGGTGCAGAATATCTCAGTGGGCATGAAAAGTATATAATAGGTAAGGGCAACAGAAATGCGGCTGTAATGAAAAATAGAGCACTTTGGAATTACAACAGGTATGAGGTGGTGAGAGAGATTTGGAAAGGGGTCATGGTGCCTGGCTTGACTTTTGGAAACGCAGTGCTATGCATGAAATCCGAAGTGCATGCAAGACTAGAAATAAAACAGCGTGGAGTAGGTAGGCTGGCTTTGGGGGCACATTGCAAAACACCAAACCAGGGAGTACAAGGAGACATGGGATGGGCGTCATTTGAGGGCAGGGAAGCTGTGAGCAAGATAGAATTTGAGGATCGGTTGAGGCAAATGGGAGGGGAGCAATGGGCACGAAAGGTTTTCAGCTATTTATACATGAGGAGTATAGACACAAAACGGAGACAGCGCACTAGGAAATTAAGAGGAAAGTTTTTAGGCTATAGTGGGGTTACGGAAGCACAGGTCTCAGTTAAGAAGAAAGTTAAGGCCACAGAAAGAGATCGGTGGCTAGAGGGAATGCAGACAAAGAAGGCTCTGGAAGGCTATAGATTAAACAAAACAGTTATTGCCAAAGAAAGCATTTATGACAATTCTAGGGGAAGCTCATTGTTGTTTGAGGCAAGGACAGGTGTTTTGCGAACCAGAACATACAGAGCGAAGTACCAGGAAATGGACACAGTGTGCGCTGCTTGTGGAGAGGAGGACGAGACGGCTGAGCACTTGATACTCTACTGTAAAGGGCTTCACCCTATGCATACCGAAGACAACATAGATTTAATAAGGTCATTGGGTTTTAGAGACAGCGTAGGAAAAGTGGATTTCAAGACAGTAGAGATTACCAAGCAAAGATTAAGTGAATGGTGGCAGAAAGCGAGAGAAAACTAGGCATTTTCTTATTAACTGATGGCAAGGGGGATTTACAGCCTCACTTTCTTTTCAGTACGGAGTGAATATAGTTTTCACATTTAAATATTCTAAGCTTAAAGGGTAAGACAAAATGGCTAGGTGGCGTAAGCTACCGCCCGATCCAAAGGGCTCAGCCGTATTCATCCATCCATCCATCCATCCACTGCATTGCCGGTTGCCTATAGACGAACAATTTAGCCGGTGCGGCATACAACCACTAGCCTGGGATCTTTAAAGTGCACCACGAGGTATAGTGATACACGACCGCACGCCGGTACGACGCTTATCCAGACGCGAAGGCGTCCGCCATTAACTTGCAAAAGATCTCCATAGTTTCGTGTTTTTTTTTTCCTCTTTTATATTTACACTTTCTAAATTCTTCTACGAAGGACTTTCGCCATCTCTGTAGCAATCGATTTGGTTATAAATAATATTCGTGTAATTTAACTTCCGGCTATAATCAAACAAGCTCTGTGAGGTTAACGCAGGGAACTATCTTCTTCTGCCACGCCGAATATTGCAATGACTCGGGGATCACATTTATAAGGTACGACAAATTCCGAAAAAGAACTTATGTCTTAAAGAACTCACTTTACATTTGTTTTTGCTTTATTCTGAAAATAGCTCCTCGTACTGCTAGATCTCGCTTTCCGATCTCAGTAGTTTCTCCCTCTAACGCATAATAGCGGCGTAAGAAATTCATATAAATAAATAAATAAATATTAATAATAATAAAACACTTTTACGTAACTTACTACGTCATCTGATAAGTGAAAGCAACAGACATAATAAAACCAAACTATAACTTCAGTCGTTTCATTTTCGACGAATTCCACTTCTTCACCGAAGTGCATTCGGCGTAAACAAATCGTTCTAATTCGAGGAGTAGCGAACAACATGCGGAAAGTTTCACTCGTAGGTAGTGAATAACATAACATCCTAATCTGTAGATCTTCTCGTAATTAACAATTAGAAACAAGAATTCCCGAGATTCCCGAGAATGCCGCTCAGCCAGCATATGTTCGCGGCGCAGTCCTCTCTCTTATGGCTGACATTTTACTCATGCCTAAAACGAAGAGAAAACGCAGTCGTCCAAATAAGACCGAACCAGGGAGGGGGGAGGAGGGGGTGCTCATTTAAGCTTCCGGTCCGGTTAGCTATTGCAGATAACTTTGAAGGAGGGAATTCAGAGCACACATTGATGAATAGGCAGAGTTTGTGAGCCATTACGCCTCTGAAACGCCATCGGGGGCGCCCTTGCCATAACGAGCGCGCTTAAATTGTTCGAGCTCGCTCACCAGATTAAGCTTGAAATCGCTCTCCGCGAAAACGACGGACCAATTCTCTCCCTTTTTATATCCGCCGTGTTTCATTTTAATCCGTAATGGCGAAGGATTAAGGTAGGAATCTCTGCTCCTCTCGACATTCTGCGATTAAATTGCATTTATTTTATTCAATTCTCTCCCGTTTTATATCCGCCATGTTTCATTTTAATCTGTAATGGCGAAGGATGGAAGAAGGAATATCTGTTCCTCTCAAAATCTTGCGATTAAATTGCATTGCATTTTATTATGTTTAGTTGAGCACGCTTTGCATTGTACTGGGTTGCTCTAACCTACAGACCGATAGTTGTTTATGAATACAATTATAAAGTCGAGACAATGATAATGGTAATGATAACGATAAAGAAAAATTGGTAGCGATCTTTATCTTTAAAGTCCCATAATCCATGAAATGCATTATAGGGAGTTGGTGAGGGAATTGGTGACAGAACTGGTGTGTGACGTGATGTATATTTTTCTGACAAATTTAGCGGGGAAACTGAATGGTTTATATAGTCACGTGACTCAGGTGACGTGACGTCGATTACCCCTGCTAAATTTAGCGGGGAAAGTGGAATGGTGTCTAGGTCACAACACGTATATGTTCCCGCTAAATGTAGCGGGTGACTGAATTGGTGTATAGGTCAGGTGACGTCAATCTTTCTGCTAAATTTAGCGGAGAAAATGAATTGACCTGTATGTCCCATGACATAAATCTTCCCGCTAAATTTAGCAGAGAAACTGAATTCGTGTATAGGTCTCGTGATATCAATTTCCCCACAAAATTTAGCGGGAAATGCATAGACGGACGGACGAAGGACCAATGGACGGACGGACGGACGGACGGACGGACAAAAAATTGTGATTGGGGGTAGCGTTATGGTGTATTGGCACGTGGGACATGTCCCCGGACAAGTTCCTACCAAATTGGTGACGTCACCTTTTTTTGGCGATTCAAAATGTGCGATGTTCAAGGCGAAAAAAAGCGTGGAAAATTCGAGAGCTGGCTTGCGGACCACTGGAACGTAACCGGGGACGAGTCCGCGGACCGGGTGAATGTTGCGTATCACGTGGACAAACGTCATAAAATTTGTTTGCGGACTCGGCTAACTCGGAAGAAACCAATCGCGCGAAACTGCTCGCGCGACAACTAGATGCACAAGTCGTCTTCTTCTATTTCTCTTCTACGTACCACTTTCATCGTTTGTTGATATGGCTACCTTAGTTACACGAGCGCTGTCAACTGTTATTGAGCCAAGGACGGTTGATTCAATCGCGGACGGCCGGAGTTTCACGGCGGCGCCAACTTTCATTGAGCCGCTAACGATCATTGAGTTCAACTGAGTTGGCCTACCTCAGTTAACTGGTGGGGGTTCGCCCCAATAGAGCTAAGATGGCAACATCTGCCGCAACGCCGCCGAGGGCCAGCGCCAGCGAAGCGCTTACTTACTATTGCCGAAGATTGGTGCAGGTATCTAGAAAGTATTCTAGCAGAAAATATTGTCCGAAGAGGTATGATTCCGGGGACAGAGCTGCCGCTAAAACGATCACGGCACGTCGCGAAAGCCCACGCTCGGCGAGCGCGGCCATTGGGATGTCGGTGCGGATAAGACTTTAGTAATGTCTCCCCTGCTTAAATTTGTGTTGAACGTTCTGATTATCGCTTCTTTGCTCTAAAAATAAAAAAGGAGTCAATTGCATTTTGTATTAAACGTATATATTGAATTAAAAGTGTGCATATATTTCATTTGAATCAATTAAAAAAAAAAAGTAATGTGATATCAGTTTTGGTTTTGTCTCGGTTTCAACGGGATCAAAAGTTGGGCTTGTTAGGCCATGTACCGTGTTAACACCTGGTAACACCGGACAACTTGGTTGAGCTTGATAACAGTTGGGAGACGCCAAGAATTGTTGGCTCAATGATCGTTGGAACGGGCCGAGTAACAGGGGTATCACTTGACTATTTTATGGAAGAGGAAGAGGAAATCAACTTGGCGCAAGACGTGTTTGTTTTTTCATCGACGACGACGACGACGATGACAGGAAGCTGTGCCGGGTGACCGCGGCGCTAGGTTCTGGCCCTGAACATATATGCATGGGGGGTGGAAGCCGTCTACCTCGACTGGGCCACCCCCCTGGAGCCGCTGCCTTCACCGAAGCGAGCGACCGCGCTGACATGCGCCAGGACTTCGCCCTTAAGAATGTATATCGGACGGCCCCCCGAGGGTCGCCTTGGCTCTTTGGCCTGCTCGCCTGGGCTGTCACCGGACCTCCAGAACTCACGCGACGGTTCGGAGGAGCGGGTCGTACTCATCATGCATGGCGTCTTCGTCACCTCCGGGCCGCCAGGACTTTCCCAGTTCCAACGCACGGTGGGGCCTGCGGACGCCATTCTAGAGAGCTTGCCAGGACACTTCTGCCAGCTGGACGGGGGACCAGCCCAGCGAGCAGCCCACTGGGAAGCACTGGGCCCTCATCGCCCGCAACATCGGCCCGCGCCCTCACCCGCGGGCTTTATTTCACATCGTCAGTACCTCTCTGTCATCTATACGTCGTCGACTTCCCCTTGTACATATCATCTCATAATCATCATCACTAGACGTGGCACCGCGGGCCTCCATGGTACGGGCTGTCGCCTTTCCGCGGTGCCACGGCTCTCCTGAGCCAATAAAGATTATTATTATTATTATTATTATTCATCGTCCATGAACCAGCCGGACCAGTGGCACACACCATGTATTCGATCAACAGGGTGCTCAGGCTGCTCGGTTACAAGCTCGTCCGCAAGCTGGGAGACTTCAAGGCCCGCTTTTGCGAAGACCGCAGCCTAGCTAACACCGGCGCCAACCTCTGGAGACCCACAAACGGCTGCTGGACTCGCAGCGTCTCCACAAATTCGGCCGGCTCGTCTGCAAGCTGGGTGCGCATGGAGCCCTCGCCAGGCAGTCGAGACCGGCCTTCTAGAAGTCAGCAGCCCATGGCGGCGCCGCGGACCACCGTCGCGAAGACCGCCTAGGCCTAACGCTCTTCACCCTCTTCACTAGTCCACCATCATTGTCCTTTTACATGCATCCAGTCAACAAGCCCTCATCATCCGTAACATCAAGCCGCACCGTCGCCCACAAGCTCCATTGCAACATCGTCATGCATCTTGTGTCTTATATTTTAACCCACAATCATTCTTTTTACTTTTTATACCGTTCGTTTTTGTGTTGCAGGCCCCTGGTATGAACCTTCGGACTATCTGCAAGTACCGGCTTCTCTCTGAGCTGCAAATAAATATTATTATTGTCATTATTATTATGCAACGGTTGACATTATTTCACAGCTTATTGAAGCTATTGTGTTTACCTGCTATTTCTTGTAATTACTGTCTTAGTTTTTGCCGCATGTAAACAAACTTTTAAAAATCGACGATGCTTTATGCCCTTTTATATTGCAAAATGTATATGTTGGTCTTAACATTTCAATACAGGAACCGACGTCGACGAAAGCAAACACCGACTCGAAATGTACTAAATACATAAGGCAAACGTAATTATCTAAAGGCCCCAAGTGATATTATATTATGTATGTTTGCAATCTCATAGCCAGATGTAACAATGAGTGCCAGTGCCACAACGCGGAATCGTGTTTTCATTTATGACTATTAAAAGTAGTAGTGCAACGTGCAGATACATTTTATTTCGGGAAAAAGGTGAATGTGCTTAGATTTCTCTTCCTATTGTCACGAATGACAAGTGATGAGGCGATAATAACTGAAGAAACTTAAAAAAGGGAACAGAAGAAAGCAGAGCGCCGAGGGCGTCTAAGTCGGCGTGACAGCAGAGTCAAACGCTGTGGCGAAACTGACTGCTGGCTCACTACGCGAAGCCCCTTAAGTACACGCGTGAGCTTCTAGAATAATCGGCGCAGAAAGTTCGACGCGTAGAACATTCGCACCTCGAACAAGCACCAGGATTCTCGAATTTGCCAGAACACTAAAATGCAGGGATAAACAAAAGACACGTCGAACCCTCGCTTTTCGCGTGGGTGGCAGGTACGATAACCGTTAGGCCACGCGCGCGCTGCCTACTTGGCCAGCTGCGCGCGCGGCACTATTGCAATACGTCGAAGGAGTATTTATCTTGCGTTCTGAAAATTATATTTATTTTGATTTAACTCAATTATAAATAAAACGGGCAAACGCTAGCTGCGAACAATGTTCCATGTGTTCAAGAATAAAGTGCCGTGAAATCGATTTGATTTTGTAGATCGATAATTTCTGTTTTTAAACATGTACAGTATCGTTTGCGGAGCGTTCGCATTTAGGAGGAATAGGATACATAGCTATTTATTCTCGGATGATCTAGGTGACATTTAAGTAGTTACACACTTCTATGTGACACAGAATACAACGTCGCTCGTTTAATCTTCAAATGTAATCAGCCATTATTCTTTTAAAATTATCAATCACATTATCAAAACTCTTTGCCACGAAGCTTTCGGTAATTTGATTGAAGACATTGTTGCGCAATTTCCATCTGGAGGTTGAGTATTTGTCTCGAAATCTATTTTTATTTGGGCACCTCCCAGGCAAGCCTTATGGTTCCACACTCAGGCCTGTTGCTGCCCTTGACGTGTGTGAGGCGTGTCAATGCAGGATGCTGTCGGATCAACCACAATAAATCCCAACGTTTCTTAACTGTCCTAAGTCCTTTCCCGCCAGCTATTTCACAAAGCCAATGGCTAAATGCGTTTTCGACTCCTGTTTAAGCCTTTCCATTCCACAAGGCAACGTTTATGATTGAACATGCTCATTCCAACCTTATCGCCTTGTTGGAGCATGACTTCGGTGTAAGACGTGGCTGACAATTATTCGCGTTAGCAGCTTCACTCGGCGTCTACTTCGCATTTCAGTAAAAAGTGACCTACCCGAACGAAAAAGTGCCGAAATATGTGGAGCGTCGTCATGGCCGGGTTTAAAGCTAGCGGTGTTGCGCGAAGCTGTAACTATGCTAGACATCGGCAGCCTTGTTTCGCACATGAGTTAATGGGTTTCATCAATTAAAAGGGAGCGGGGACATTCGTCAGCGTAAAACAAGGTGTTATCAAATCGCTTTCAAGTCACCTCACGGCAGAAGGATCCTCATCTTCTCGGTAGATTTTTGTGCATACTGTTTGAGCACAGGCTCTTTCGCCCTATGAACTGGAGGCCGTGGTAGAACCTCCACATACTGTACTCACTCGTCCTCAGCAACGTGGCCTTTTTTTTTTCTGTCTTTTCCTGTTATAGCTTAACGATGCGTCGGAATTGTTTTCTTCAGAACAGCGTTTTACTTTTTATTTAAATATAAGCAAATATAAGCGGACAAATAAAACTGCGTGATTCAGATGAATCAGTAAGCGTTCAATGATGTAACCTGCCTTGTAAGGCCCATCCGGCAGAAGCAGCCACTGCATTTCTTCGCTGAGGCCAGAGTTGGAACCTTCGACCGTTGTTTCGATACTGGTCGTATTGGAGGCACTACAGTTGAAAAACTTCTACGAACAAAATGAGAAAGAACACTATTTCGTCGCTGGGGACCTTCATTTTTGTCTTCTTTACTGACAGACTGGCCAGACGCTGACAGGATGCAAATCGAGTGTCACGGGGGGATCGGTGGTGTAGCAATATCTAGAAAGGACGAGACGAGGCCATGTCCGCTGGGCCCTAGACATGAAGCGCGTGTGTCGCCGGCGCTTCGTTCTTCTTTATTCGATGTCTCTTACCACATCTCTCTTCCCCCTATAGAGGCTACAACCAACAAATTACGAACACAAGGGGCATGCGCACGAGGACACACATATATACACACAAGCACTAAAAGGAGTCACTCTGTGAACCTCTTTGACTTTTTGATAATCCGACCGGACCTTGTTCGTACTTCGGCGCCCTTGGAAGCCGGGTCTGGCAGCGTTGTTCTTGACTCCGAGACCAGTGAGTGAGGTGACGTCTGCTCACTTATGTCTGTCGGCAGCGGAGCGAGATGACATTTGTTTCTGACCAGAAGTCCTTTCGGGATCTCTACGACGTACGACCTTGTTTCTGTCCTCTCTCCGACGACTTTACCAGTTGTCGCCGCATTTCTCACCCAGACCATGCTATCAAGAGGTTCGTTCAAGCGTTCACACACTGCATGTCGGATATTATAGTTTCCCACTTGTTTCTGTTCTTCTTCACTGTCTTTTTTTCTAAATTCCTCGTGATTGGGAAGTCTCGGAATTAACGTTGAGGGAAGAGTTGGTAGCGTTGTCCTTAATTAGCGGCCCATTAGCAGCTCTGCAGGACTGTAGCCACAGCTTCCTGGCGTTGTCCGGTAAGATAAAAGGCCAAGGATGGGGTCTCTCTGCAGGCTTTCAGAAAGGGAGTCATCTGACAGTCCGACTACGAAGCGATCTCGAACCAGTTTTTCCTTCAGAACGCCGTAGTCAGAATGTTTTACCAAGTGATGTAGGCTGGTTATAAACGATTCCACCGACTCTCCAGCCTCTTACTTTCTTTGATGAAATTTCGCTCGTTCGTACATGACGTTTCGCTTTCCAACGAAGTGATTATAAAACAAAGTTTTCGAAGTTTTGTTTTTCGGCGTCCGAGGGGGACGATGCCCCGAGAACATCTTCGCGTCATCTCCGAGGAAATATACAAGAGCATCTAGCTGTTCGCCCTCATCGGCGTTGACGAGCTTGGAGACCTTTCGATAGCGGTTGAATCTGTTGTACCCCCTTGACCAGTCGCCTGGGTTGTGGAAATCGAACGTTGACGGTGGGGTGATGGTGTGAGCGTACATCGTTGTCCGAGATGCCGCTGCCGCCTCTTCCCCCTGGCTCGTCCCATCGGAAGACTCTCGTGAACTGCTTGGCGTGTTTATGGTGAAACTCTGTTTTACGACCCAGCCACCTCTGACACCATGTAGCAATATCTATAAAGGACGAGACGAGGCCATGTCCGCTGGGCTCTAGACATGAAGCGCGTGTGTCGCCGGCGCTTCGTTCTTCTTTATTCCATGCCTCTTGCCACAGGTGGCCGAGTGGGCTAGCACACACTAGCTCGGAGCACGTGGAGCGAAAGCTGACCCTTTCCGAAATTCAGTCTTGCCACTTTGATCACTATCATTATCTGTGGAACGGCATCTGTGCCATACCAATGGTGGCCTTCTATACTCTGTCTCACACTTAGCGTGCATCGCTATCAAAGCTACTGGCGCGAACGCGTGGCTTCATCTACGGTTTCGTTTGCGCGAGAATGCGTGCAAATGATCAACAAGATCAAGCCCCGTGCTCGCGCCAGCAGCTTTGACAGCGTTGCACGCTAAGGGGAAACAGAGTATAGTGACTGATAAAGGAAGACGTTGAAGATGCTCCTAAGCGGATCTTGCGAGGCCTGTACATTCGGGTGGTCAGTACGATGCGACGTAGGAATGGAACACAAGAGCTACTTAAGCGTGTATTTCTAATAACTCAGATTCAGTCAATCTGTGGGCGGCACACAATCGGCTTTAAAGCACTTTGGTGTATAGAATTTTCTCAAGGCATCAGAGTGGGTTGGAGCTTTGTTCTGAATGCAGGTTCTTGGTCACCATCGAACTGAAAGTGATCGAGCAAGAACTCACACTGAACAATTCCTCGCGTGCCGTTGACTTGCGAAAGTGACGGTGCCGATACAAGTTTATTTCCGCCATTGATATGGCAAAACCTAAACTGCTTTACAAAGCACCAGATGGCACTGAATGGACCTCTTGGCTAGAGTATGGCGCCTGGAACGCGTCTCCGACTGGTGTGTTTACCGCGGCCAAAAAAGTGGTCCCTCGATTTCCGCCTGATGACGCCATACAAGTGTCATGCTGTCGCCGGTCGCGATCCTGGTGGCGTCCTAACAGTTGTGGTATGTATAGCAGATGCTTGTTCTGCTGCAGGTCGCTCTCTACTGTGACAGTCCACGGAAGCTACATCAGCCGAAAGTTGGGACGCCTGGGACGCTGTAACGACAGCGACGCTCGCGTTCGCTCGTGCTTTTCGCCAGCATTTCTACGGCCAACCGCCAAGATCGCGACAGTCAACAGCATGACACTCCGGCTTTTGTGACGTCATTTGTTGCCACTTCGGGACCACTTTTGATATATGGGCGGGATAGGACGCTAAACACACCAGTCGGAGACGCGATCCAGGCACCATAGCTAGAGTTCCTGTATAGGCTCCCTACGGGAGCCAGAGTTGCGCGTTCACGCAAGGCATGTGGATCCAGCTCCTCACGTGACTGAATTCGGCGAATAGCAGCGCCGCGCGTCTGGGAACGTACGCCGGGGCGCGTGCAACGTCTACTTTGCTGCACGACACTTGATACGGCTCCTCACGTGATCGGATCTCGGCGAATAGCGGCGAGGGCGGCACGCGGCATGTGGAATCAAACGCGCAACTCTGGCTCCCGTAGGGAGCCTATACAGGAACTCTACTCTTGGCTAGAGTTCTTTCCAAGAACGAGCTTGTGGCCGGTGCCATTTTGAGCGTACGTGCGTATGGCGCGTGCTTTGCTCGCTTTCCCAAGCGACGAACACGCACGTGCTGGGCTGTGAAGATGCCACGCTGGACTGTGATTTTGTAAACATTGGAAAGGTCTATAGGCTCCCTACGGAAGCCAGAGTTGCGCGTTCACGCATGGCATGTGGATTCAGCTCCTCACGTGACTGAATTCGGCGAATAGCAGCGCCGCGCGTTCGATGCGCGCGGCGGGCTCAAAAGCCTGGAAACGTACGCCGGGGCGCGTGCAACGTCTACTTTGCTGCACGACACTTGATACGGCTCCTCACGTGATCGGATCTCGGCGAATAGCGGCGAGGGCGGCACGCGGCATGTGGAATCAAACGCGCAACTCTGGCTCCCGTAGGGAGCCTATACAGGAACTCTACTCTTGGAGAATATGTGCTGCCACCTAGACACGCGAATTGGTTCGAGACTAGGTGACTGGAAAACAACGCGCGCCCAAGGCCTCTCCCACCCGTTCCACACCCAAAACGTCAGCTACATCCTGTTCACCCATTGAGGCGATGTGACCTAGATACGGCTCCCCCAAGCTCACCTTTGTCCCCATCGTGCGTAATCTTCCGCCCCGAGGTCGACACAACGAAACCGCTCAAAGGCGAGAAATGCAAGATGGCGGATGGTTTGGAACTAGATACTCTCGAACCCAG
>JABSTQ010001559.1:0-88882 GCA_013358835.2 Ixodes persulcatus | reverse complement strand
GCCGGTATCCTCATGGACTTTCTCTGCGAGTATGGCGCCGTGATCGACCTCGGGGCAAACCAGTTGACGCTGCGAAAGCCTGTTCTGCCACCGGTGGATGCCAACACGACGTCATCCGCGATTCGAGTTATAGCCGACCATGTGAATCTGCCGCCGGCAGGTCAAGTGTTTTCGTCAACGTCATAAGCGACGCAGTCATGCACGGTGAAGCTCTTCTGGAAGGCAGCGTCCAACTGCTTCTTGAGAAAGGAATTGGCGTCGCACGAGGCGTAACGGATCTCCAAGAAGGACGTACAACTGTTCTCGTGACAAACTTTCGAGAGGAGCCGCAGCACTTAACGAAGGGTACCACCGTGGGCTACGTCGAGGAGCTTCAGGCGCCAGACGTGGTCACCGCAATCTCCGAAGAAACCTCGTCGTCACAGCAAGAGAGCACGACACCGCCGCCGCTCGACATCAACCCCGAGCTCCCAGCTCCGAAGCGCCGGCAACTGGTTGATCTCCTCGCCGAATACAGTGACTGTTTTGCCACGACATCGAAAGTTCGTCAAACACCAATGGCGAAACATCGCATTATTACCGACGACGACGCACTCCCTGTCCACCAGTCGCCGTCTCGAGTCTCCTTAAAGGAAAGGAAAGAGGTTCAAGATCAAGTCCAGGAGATGCTCGACGACGACATCATTCAACCCTCAAGAAGTCCATGGGCGTCCCCGGTCGTACTTGTAAAGAATAAGGACGGAACCCTGCGGTTCTGCGTGGACTATCGTCGACTGAACGCTGTGACGAAGAAGGACGTCTATCCGCTCCCCCTCATCGACGATACGTTAGACCGATTGCGCCACTCCCGATATTTTTCGTCGATGGACTTGAAGAGTGGTTACTGGCAGATCGAAGTCGACGAACGTGACCGGGAGAAAACTGCCTTCGTCACTCCCGACGGACTGTACGAATTCAAAGTGATGCCGTTCGGACTTTGTACAGCACCAGCCACCTTCCAGCGCGTCATGGACACCGTGCTGGCAGGTCTGAAATGGCAGAGCTGCCTCGTCTACCTGGACGATGTCGTGGTATTCTCACGAGATTTCGACGAACACCTCAGACGACTTCGAGCCGTGCTTCAAGCCATCAAGACCGTCGGCCTGTCACTCAAGCCAACAAAGTGTCGGTTCGCCTATGGGGAACTAAAGTTCCTTGGCCACGTCGTGAACAACAAAGGCGTTCTACCTGACCCCGAGAAGACCCGCGCCGTAGCTGCATTTACACCGCCGGCTGACAAGAAGGCTGTGAGAAGATTTCTCGGACTCTGTGCCTACTACAGGCGCTTTGTTCGAGACTTCGCCAAGCTGTCCGCACAACTGACGAACCTCACGAAGGACGCCGTAAAGTTCGAGTGGACAGAAGAACACCAGAGGTCATTCGACGAGCTCAAACGAAGACTCCAGACGCCCCCGGTTCTTGGCCATTTCGACCAGTTTGCTGAAACGGAGATCCACACCGACGCCAGTAACACCCGACTTTTGCGGTACTAGTCCAAATGCAGGACGGCGCAGAGCGAGTCATCGCATACGCAAGTAGGACGCTGTCTAACGCGGAGAGGAACTATTCAACTACTGAAAAGGAGTGCCTCGCTGTCGTCTGGGCAATAACAAAGTTTCGCCCATATTTGTATGGAAGTCCTTTTCGCGTGGTCACAGACCACCACTCGCTCTGCTGGCTGGCGAATCTGAAGGACCCCTCTGGACGCCTCGCCCGGTGGAGCCTACGACTGCAGGAGTTCGACATGACCGTGGTGTACAAGTCCGGCCGGAAGCACAATGACGCCGACTGCCTGTCAAGGGCCCCAGTCGAGGCCGCTCCTGCCTGCACCAAAGAGGACGACGATGAGTGTTTCCTTGGCGCTCTGGATGTCAGCGACATGGCAGCGCTTAAACGAGATGACCCTGAGCTGCGAGCACTCATCGAGCACCTAGAGGGACAAGGAAGTGCCGTTCCCCGCAGTTTTGTACGAACACTGCCAACCTTCTCCCTCAGACGAGGTGTGCTCTACAAGGAGAACTTCAGCGACAACAACACGGCGTGACTGTTGGTGGTCCCTTCCAGTCTTCGAGAAGAAATTTTTCAAGCCTGCCACGATGACCCGACGGCGGGACACCTTGGCTACAGCAGAACTCTCGCCAAGATACGCGAAAAATACTACTGGCCCAAGCTAGCGAAAACAGTGCACCACTACACCCGATCTTGCCACGAGTGTCAACGACGAAAAAAACCACCGACGAGACCGGCAGGACTTCTTCAGCCTATTGCGCCGCCATCTGCCCCATTCCAGCAAATTGAAATGGACTTACTTGGGCCATTCCCACCATCGACGCAAGGGAACCGATGGATAATCGTCGCAACCGATTATCTCACACGGTACGCCGAGACAAAAGCCCTTCCATCAGGAACGGCTGTTGAAGTCGCCAAGTTTTTCATCGAGTCCATTGTCCCTTCGGCACGGAGCCCTCGAAGTTTTGATCTCAGACCGTGGATCCTCGTTCATGGCCCAGCTGACACAGGAAGTCCTTCGTCTCAGACACACCAGCCATCGTCGCACCACGGCGTACCACCCGCAGACCAACGGGCTGACAGAAAGACTCAACAAGACCATCGCCGACATGATCTCCATGTACGTCGACGTGGAACACAGGACATGGGACGAGGTGTTGCCGTACGTCACATTTGCCTACAACACGGCCGTGCAAGAGACGACCGGGGTGACACCCTTTCAACTGGTGCATGGCAGGAAAGTAACGACCATGCTCGACGCGATGCTACCCCACGAATCAGCTGACGATGGAAGCCCCGACGCCCAAGTGGTTGCTCAACGAGCCGAAGAAGTTCGCCAGCTCGCCCGACTCCGAATTGAAGATCAACAACGTGTCGACGCTACCCGGTACAACCTTCGTCGTCGGGACGTCCACTTCAAGCCTGGAGACCGTGTGTGGGTTTGGACCCCGATACGACGACGCGGTCTCAGCGAAAAACTCCTAAAATGGTACTTTGGACCCTACAAGGTACTTCGTCGACTTGGAGATCTGAGCTACGAGGTGATGCCCGACAGAACACGGACTTCATCACGTCGCCCTCCACGACCAGAAGTCGTCCACGTCGTGCGCATGAAGCCATACTACGCTCGATAGGACCGTGGACATCATGTGTTTTAAATGACTCTTTAGCCTACCGTTCTTTTTGCTCGCTTTGTTTTGTTCTGCATCGGGGCGATGTACTTTTTAAAGGGGGGAGTAATGCCGCGCGCGCAACTTGCCAAGTGGGCAGTGCGCGCGTGGCCGAACGGTTATCGCGCTTGTCTCAAACGCGAAAAGCCAGGGTTCGATTCCTGGCCGCGGCTACACATTTTTGTTGACACTGTAAGCTGACGTTCTGGTAAATTCGAGAACCGTCTTGCTGATTCGAGGTTAGAATGTTCTAGGCACCGGACCTTCTACGCCGAATGCTCCAGAAGCCCACGCGTGTACAAAAGCGGCTCCGCGTCGCAAGCTGGGGTCAGTCTCGCCCCAGCGTTCAACTCTGCTCTACGCCGACTTCGACGCCCGCGACGCTCTGTTATTATTTTCTGTACCCCTTTTATTTTTGGCACAAGTTCGCCACATTAAACGTTTCTTTCTTCCTGTTTATTTATTGTTCTTTTGGTCACCACCCGTGACAATATTGTCCGGATCTTCCCGGCAACACCAAGTGAACGCGTAAAAAAACGAGTTGGGGCGTGTCTTCACGACACCTACATTCCCTAAAAATGAATAAAACAATATTTTTGAAGAAAGAGTCCATTTATATTCCAAACTTTGCCTCGAGAGCAGCGCAGCGTTCGCGCGGGAAGTCGTGCGCAACGTGCCGCAGGCCATTCCGCAGGTTTGAAACATTGTCCAGAGGTTCCAGCTTTATAGTTAAATAGAAATAAACTGCCTAAGTATTAACGACGGTTCATGGCATGATAAACTATATTTAGATCACTCTCGTGAACCTAGCCAATAAAAAAAGCTGAGGCGTGAAACGCAGAGCCACTTATTGGGAGAGTTCGGCCATACAGTGGTTTAAATAGGCAAGCATCTCAAGAATGATCTAAATAACTATAGACCAGTTTCAATCCTTCCTGTATTTTCCAAGGGACTTGAAAAACTTATCCATAGCCGTCTGGCTAAATACTTTGAAAAATACAATATGATTACACAATCCCAATTTGGCTTTCAGAAAAATAAATCAACAGAACTGGCACTACTCGAGGAAAAGGAATATATTCTGCGCAATCTTGAAAACAGAAATTTAGTACTGGGAATCTTTATCGATTTTACTAAAGCGTTTGACTATTTAAACCATGAACTACTACTAAAAAAACTTCAGTATTATGGAATTCGCGGTCAACCATTACGCCTTTTTCAGTCATATCTTAGTTATCGGAAGCAGTATGTGTGCTGCAATAATTTTAATTCGACAATAAACAAAATTTCGTCAGGTGTACCTCAAGGTAGCATACTAGGACCATTTCTCTTTAATATCTACGTAAATGATATTGTGAACAGTGACCCATCATTAAAATTTATTATTTATGCAGACGACACGACCATACTTTTAGCTGATGATAGGGCAGATGAGCTTGTGTCTAGAGCTAACATCCTGTTAGATAAAATTACTACATGGACCAAGAGAAATGCTTTAAAAATTAATACCAATAAAACGAAGGCAATGTTGTTCCGTCCCAAAAATAAAACTGTCTCTTCCATAGGCTCTCTATTTCTAAATTCTGAGCGGATTGATTTGGTCGAGTCTTTCAAAACCCTTAAAGTTGTGTTTTCAAATAATATGTCATGGGATAGCCATATTGAATATATAAGTAAAACGTTATCGCAGGTGGTGGGCTTATTACATCGGAATCGGTATATACTTCCGACATCAGTAAAAATACTATTGTATAAATCATTGTTTTTTTCTCAACTAAATTATTGCCACCTAGTATGGGGTACAACTACAGCAGCAAATCTTTGTAAAATACATATGCTTCAGAAAAGAATAGTACGCATAATTGCTAACGTACCTTTTAATTCGCACACTGAAAGCCTGTTCAGAATGTATAATATAGTATTAATTCACAAAATGTATAATTATAGACTTGCAGTAAAGTTTAGAAATGAATTGCTTACTGCTAATACTTACTTAACCCAATTGTCACATTTAAGAGAACATACACTCCATTATCGCTTTCGAAACCCTGAGCGGTGGAGCGTACCTACCTGTCGATTGAACATCGGCAAGGAAATGTTATCATTCAGGTTACCTAAACTCCTAAACATTTTTTGTTCCAATAATATTTTTCCAGAGAATCTATCAATGAATGAAATACGTTCACTAATGTACGATTTTTGTTATGACTGATTTTATTTTTCAACACTCGTTATCAGCGGTTACGTAGTGATGAAATTGTTTGATTTGTGTATGTGATATGAATGTGTACTTCTTTTCTCTTTATTTTGTTCATATTGTTCATTGAGTGCGCGAGTGTTAGTTTTTATGTTTTTGTAGTTATTTTAAAGAGTCGCCGCTGTCGAATGTAACGGGGGCCGAGGGCTCGTCAAGCCGTTTAAACACGGCTTTTTTTCTCGGCCTCCGCCATTTCTTGAAATGGAAATAAAGTATTATTATTATTATTATTATTATAGTTAAGTAGAAACAACCTGCCTAAGTATTAAAGACGGTTAATGGCATGATAAACTATATTTAGATCGCTCTCGTGAACCTAGCCAATAAAAAAAGCTGAGGCGTGAAACGCAGAGCCACTTATTGGGAGAGTTCGGCCATACAGTGGTTTAAATAGGCAAGCATCTCGGGGCCAACCACAGGCCTCGAAACAGCCCCTAGTGGTGGTCGAGAGCTCTAAATTTGACACACGACTAATTAAAGCCGTTTTAGCGTCGCTAGAGTGAAAAGGTATAACACTCGGTGACTGAAAACTTGGCGCATGTGAGGTTTTCGTCAAGTTCATTTCAACGTCAGAATGAACGAACGTGCGCTCCAAACCAGGGCGACTTGCTAGAAACGGCATCTCAGTTAAGAGTAGGGGAAAGAAAGCACTGCCAAAGCCAGCGCACGAGCTGAGGGGACTCAATCCGCGTCTCCAGACGCTCGCGCGTTCCAGCCTTTACACTGTTTTCTTTCAGTTAGAGCCACTAAATGAGCTGCGCCTAAAAGTATCGGCCCTCCGTTCCTCGACACTGTCGTGGGCGCCGCCGATTTGGGGCTCGTACAGAACAGACGCAACTGCTGATCATAATGATTCAAAAGTGCGACTTCCTCAGCATTAGATTCGGTGTTAAAAAGCTCATGTAATCTTGCTTTTCTTTTTCGCGAACTTTTTAAACATTTGTGGAGGCCGGAAACGTGCTTCCTGAGATTTCAGATAAAGCTTCAGATAACTGGCAACCAAGATTTGCAGCCGCAATATGGCCAAGTGTCGTTACTCTGAAGCGTAGTTTATTCCGTGGCATTACTTTCGGCTTCAGTCTCAGCTGAACCGCTGTTTTACCAAGCCGGCCCTGAGCAAACTTTCACCGAGACTCTCTAGAACACTGTACCGAGACGCCGAGAACGAACGCTTCCATTTCAAGCTCTCAATGTCATTTGCAATATTGTGACGTCGCGGTCTGCTCATTGGTTGACGCAGTGTCGTCCTTTTAGTTTACGCTCTAACCACGGGGGCAGTATTCGGTGCTGGCGACGGCCTTTGCTCCACCCATTTACCAAACTCTCCCGATAAACGGCTCTCGTGAAACGCTACCAGCCGCGCTCCCTTTTAACACGCCGTGTCGTAGAATGAGGTTTCTGCCTTCTTGAATTAAAATATGATGCGGTACTATTTTATGCTTTAGTTCTTATTCACTGGGTTCACAGAGTCACTAAAGAGGTAAAAAATACAACATGGGAAGAAGCTCAAATAACATTGGAGGATGAAAATAATTCCTGGAGAAGAGGAACAAGAGGGACAAAGGACAAACACAAATCTCCAAACACAGCTAGGTCACTGGTGCGCGACCGAAAGAATCCGCCTTGTCCAGGTATCGAAACCGGGACCTCTCCGTTACAGGTGGAGCGCTCTACCAACTGAGCTAACTAGGGGTTAGACGTCAGTAGAGCAAACAGGTGTTATCGGCTGCCACCAGTCTAACACCAGCAAGGGTGAAGCTTGCAATTTGAGGTTACGGTTATTATGCAAATGAATCAAATTAGGCCACTTGGCGTCAAATAGAGTGTTGCAAACGAATGCGAGCACTGTCTCCTTGAAACGTTACGACCGGTGCAAGCAAGAGGGTTATTAGGGGCGAAGCTCCTTAGGGGCTAGCCATGTCCGTCCGCCGTCCGCCGTAGGCCCTGCGTTGGGTGCTCGTGCTTCTGCTCGTGAGATCACATGCTCACGAGCACGCGAGCACATGCTCACGTGCTCGTGTAGGGCAAACAAAAAATGAAAAAAAAAGATGAAAAAAATTTTGAAAAAAGAAAAAGAAGAAAAAAAAAAGAGTAGGGGGTTCTGAGATGCCATCCCATCTGTCTGCTTAAAAAAGAAGAAGAAGAAAACCACACATTTTCCTACTGACATGAATGAAAAGGCTCGGCATGCTGCGGCTCGGCGTCTACGCAGAAAAGCACCACCAGAGCTTCGCCCCAAGCAACAACATTCACCACGTGGAGATGCGGTTACTTTTTTTGGGAAGTTGACCTTCTAACAATTTAAGGGGCAGCCACAAATACTTGATAGCGATATGTACCTCCTTCCCTGATTTTTATTTTTGCGAATGTTGTGAAATTAACCATGAAACGGAAGTTTTTATGATTAAGCACTTTTGACACGAATTACCGAACACTTGCCTGTCAATATTATTTATTTTAAGTTTTAAAATTACGCGATGTGTTAGTCGGGTGGATTTGTAAGATGGTGGGTTAGTTTCTCAATAATTTTTAGAAAATTGTATCATAGAGATTAAAGTCGATTGAAGAACTGTTCGTGTCGGAAAGCGCGTCGATCTCTGAAGCCGATAGATCTAGTGTTTGCAGTGCTAGGCCACGGCGAATGGAAAAATGACTATAAATTTACACGCCATGCTGCACCAGGCCAAACTGTCCCTTCAAGCTCTCCCAAGACCAAGGACTTCAAAATATCGAGGAAGCTATTTTGACGGGACGTGAACAAATTAAAACAATTACTACAATTACAAATGATGTAACAGAAATAAAAAATATATAGATATATCTTCAGTTATCTTGACGTCAAACGCCGGAATAGTGCTTTAGTGTGATGATAGACGTTGAAATAGCAAATAACTATGGAAACATCTCTCGTATGTGACGAAAGATGTGTCCAAAGTAGTTCTACAATTATTTTGAACCCGGATGTCAAAGTAGTCCCAACCTAAACAAAAAAGGCATTCAAAATCGTGGAATGTTAAGTTCTTTCCGGTGACGTGTTCGATATTCGCGGGGGAGAGCAACACGGGAGATGCAGATGTACGACTTCGCGGTCAGACGTAGACGAACAAAGGCACACAGCCCTGCAGGGCTGCAGGTTCCCAACAAACTAATGTTGCTGTCAGGGTTGGGCAGTATCGCGATACAAATGTATCGCGATAGTATTTCAGAAATACATTTCGTATCTGTATTTCTGTATCGCGATACATTTTTTTCACCAGTATCTGTATTCCTGTATCGAAATACATTTTGGAATGTTTCTTTGTATCGCGATACAATCAGGATGAAATGTATTTCGTTACATTTCTTGAGAAATACTCCTCCCCCCCCCCCCCCCCCCCTCAAAAAAAAAAGGTCCGAACGCATTTTTTTTATTTCTTAGGGCATCAGGGTTGTGAGATGCTGGGGCATTGTTGCTATGCTGACCAAGGTTCCTTCCGATTCTCCAAACTATTTTTCTCTGCGTCCTCCTCTCTCTTCTGAGAAGTGTTGCGTAGTCGGGGACTCGAACCAGGTGGCGTGCCAAGATTGGAGTCAGAGCATCTTCTGCCGCAGGTCCTTAGGTAGGAATTTCTTAAGTCATTGTTTGCTGGCATTCAATGTCCGCTTATAAATGTCTCTCTTGCCTTAGCGTGCACAGTACATCCAGCCGGCAAAGCTGAGTCACACCCAGTTCGTTGCAGCACGAACCTGGCGCAGGTTGACATGAAATAGTAGGATTACTCACGCAGAGAAGTTCGCACATATTCAAATCACCGTGATTCGAATGCGTCTGTGGCTACGCCCGTAATACTGCACGGCTCAAGGATACGTCATTAGAAGACATGAATGTGACCCACTGCTTTGGGGATCTGAAACCCAGGAAGGAGGCCAGACGTGGCCTCGCTGTGCCGACCCAGCCTTCGTACACCTGCTACCCGTCTCGAGCGCGCTGTTTCTCGGAGAGCTCGCACCTGTGCCGGCAATATCAGGTCGCAATCCACGAGGTCTCTGTTTGGGTGATGCTAGGCGAAACTTGATGACTGCAATCCATGCGTCGGTGGCGGAGGGTTTGCAGGAAGGACGTTCACAACAGGGATGCCATCGTATCGTTTTTTCAACCGTAACAGAAGATGAGACACGGGTTCCAGGATGCTTCAGGTGGTCCACTATTCTCGAAAATTCCAAATGACACTGCCAGCATGATCTTCAACAATGTAACCTACAACGAAAATACATATTGCACTTTGGTACACCAGCGTGGTAAAGTTTCATGTTCAAGGCCACACCTACAGATAAAGAATACCAGTTCATTCACCGTGACGTCATGTGATCAATGTTGGCAGAAACGTCCTTATTGGACAGGGGCGTGGTGATGTATTGATGGGAATCAGGGTGAGAGAATTTATTTAGAAGTCGAAGTCTTTTCGCATTCCACGTCAGGCAGACAGGATGTCAGGGAAGGGACCACGGTCAGTCCTTGATGGAACGTTATTTTGAGCCCATTGAAGATTCCTCGTCGTCCGAAACCACTACCTTCAAGACAAAGTGCCAAGCCTGTATACGGGAAAGTAATTTCGGGATCAAAAACTTCCACTTCAAGCTTCATCTCAGTTGGCGTCTCTAACAAATGTGAAAAATGTATTGCAGTATCAGTATTTCTGTATTTGTATTTCTGCCCTCCCTAAAATGTATTCCTGTATTTGTATTTCCAAATACTTTTTTCCTCTATTTAAAATGTATTTCCGATACGTATCGCGATACATTTTTACAGATGTATTTTAGTATCAGTATTTTGGCTACTATTTTAATGTATCCCAGTATTTGTATTTCCAAATACATTTTCGAGTATTTCTGCCCAACCCTGGTTGCTGTGAGCTTGACAGTTTATAACAACAATGATTTCCGGTGTATACAAATCTAGTGTCTAGTACGCAATCTCCAGAGCCCAACGCGCGGGAATCTGTAGCTTCAGAAACCAAGTAAAGCACGGGCCATACACACGGACACTGATTACGTCACCGGAAAGAAGCGATGTATCCAAGCCCTGCTCGTGAGATCCCCCCTGCCGTGTGGAAGTCTTCACAGCTTAAGATTTTGCTCTTTTTCCAACATTTTTCTTCTCAGCCTTATATCTCCCATCGTTCAGTCGACCTTCAAAGTCCTTGACCGAAGACACGCCGGCGACACGAAACGTACCACAACATTTACTTGACCACTCGGGCAAATTGGAAGCAATGAATGACTATTCAAAATGAGATTATGACTCAGCACATTAGGTATGATGACTCAGCACATTAAGAAGGATGACACAGCAGATTGAGGAGGGTGTCTGTCTTTAATGCATAGGCGCTTGCGCTTTCACCTTCAAGTCGTCTTAGGGATATTTTGTTAGCATCTCTGTTGTCTGCTTTTTTAATGCGCGAGCATTACCTGGCTCAATCAGCGAAAAAGCCGTCAGCGAAATCCGTGACTTGTCCAACACAATAAAACAAACTCTGATCACGTGACTTATCTGGTAACGTGACCTATCTGGTCACGTGACCAAACCGAAAAAAAAATTAAAATATCTCTGGTAACCCGACCTCTCTGGTAACGTAACCAAACCGGAAAAAAAAAATTAAAACATTTCTGGTCGCGTGATGTTTCTAGACACGTGAGCACAAAACCATCCTCTGCCTGGTTTCGAACCTAGGCCCTCCATAAAACTTGCACGCTATCCGTTGAGGCAGCATAACTCGAGCAAAGGTAATGCAATGCGAAGCAAAGTTAGAGGCAAAGGGTGTGAAATAAAAACAGGCAAAGAGAAAAAGAAAAAAAAAAGCAACGAGGGCAACTAAGCTTTTTTCTATATATGATGTGAGAATGCGTCATATATCACATCATATACACTCTTAGAAAAAAGGGGACCAAAAGGAGGTAACAGACCGCCTTTACCACCCTCCTCCAGCCCACGAGTAAAGCGCTCCGCTTGTTACCTCCTCAAGCGCAGCAAACACGAAGAATGCGGTGCTACCAGGTGAAGTTCGCCGCGAAGGGGCACCTAGGCGGCATGTTTTACCTCCCAGAGGGTGCACCTGTTTTGCACTGCCAAAGCCTGGGCGCTGCGATTGGCTGTGGGAAGGCGCAAACGAGTTCGCTAATTGGTCTCCTCGTATGACACGTGATTATTCGCGCATGCGTGGGAGAGCGCCTGCCCGGCCGAAGGGTGTCCGCGCTTTCGCCACCGACGCGCCCGGTCACGACGGCATAACGTTGTTTCTTCTCGAACGTTCGACGGAGACGTCCCAGCGCAGGAACGTTCTTTATTCTTCTGTTCGGTTCAGTCTCTTCTTAGGAGGTCACCGAGAGCGCTGCATTGACTTCAGTCGAAGATCCAAGTCGTGTGCACCGTATGCAGGTAAGGAAATCTTCTGCGCGGTCGGCAGTTGGCGTCGGTTATGACCGCCCGGTAAGGCGACCCCCGTCTTCCTTAGACAAAGGGTTGGCGGACATGTTGGCACGTTTGAAGGCGTCGAGCGTTCGATAAAATTAGTGTGTGGCGCGAACGCAGACACGGTTTAGACCATCAAAGTTCATAAAGAGCAAGAACAGGAATGACTGTCGCTTGCACTAGCGCACATTTAGAAGGTTGATATACGCTAACCAGTGGCTTAGC
This sequence comes from Ixodes persulcatus, assembly GCA_013358835.2. Lineage (NCBI taxonomy): Eukaryota > Metazoa > Arthropoda > Arachnida > Ixodida > Ixodidae > Ixodes > Ixodes persulcatus. The sequence goes on along the minus strand of JABSTQ010001559.1, from coordinate 76,734 downwards.
CAGCAGCTTTTCTCGGTGTATGTGTGTGCGGGTGGACGAAGGGGGAGAGCGGCGGTTCGGCGAGCCGGGCAGCAAGAAGCCTTTTGAATCGGGTGTCGCCTACGTTTAAGGCGTGAGGGGGTTGGAGGTTTTCTCTTTTTGGGGCCGTTGGTGTATCGCGTCGGACGTTAAATTGAGGATCTGGTCAGATATTTGAAAATCTCATTAAGTGGTTGTTTTTTGTTTTATTTTGTTTTTTCCCCGCAGGGCAGTAGTCGATCAGGCATTCATTGGCGGCACCGGCCAACTGGCGCGATTTATTCTCAACTTCGGTGATATTTGTAAAAATCAGTGTTAAACACTGATTCTTAATCTCAACGTTTTTTTTTAATTTTTAATTTAACGAGGTTTAATAAATAGTTTGGTAAAATGTCACGTTACCTTAAAATACCCAATATAAATGTCAGAGCTAATTATTCGTGCGCTTCGCCAACATTGATAGTATTATATTACGGAATAAGGTCATGAAGTTGTTACAGGCAGCGGGCTAGCAATTATATTCCCTTGGCATTTTCTTTGCGTGTGATCAGGCATTTCTAAAACTCTGATCATTCAGTAGGCGAGGTAGATATAACTCAAGTTTGCATTATTTGAAGTTGATTGAATATATTTCTTTCGTCCTGCGGCAACGTTGTAGGGTGATTTCGTCGAGGGTACTGGATGAATGCTACCTTGGACTCATCTCGTGACTGTTCTTAACACTGCTTACTGCAGGTAAGCGGAGTCCGATATTTTATTTTGATTTTCTTGTTCCAGTTTGTGCACTCGAAATGGGGCTCTTGATCTTTATGTTTATTTTGTGTGTGTGCTGTTTGTTCATTTCCGAGAGAAAATTGACTGTATACTTCGAGTAAATAAATTAGAGTAAGACACACAAGGCGCTTGAGTGTGTCTTTTTTGGTGGTTTTTTTTGTGTGCGTTTTCTTCCTTGTGTGCTGTTCCTCTCATGTCTAAATAAGACATACATTCAATTTTAATCTGGAAAATTACTTCGGCAAGAATATTTACATATTTGCCGAAGTTCGACATTCGGCAGTTAGAAATTATTCGTGCGCTTCGCAAACATTAAAAGTAGTATATTACGGAATAAGGTCATTAAGTTCTTGCCGGCAGAGACACTAGCAATTATAGTGTTGTCTTGGCTTTTTTTTTTGCGTGTGATTAGGTTTTTTTAAAAGTAATCATTCAGTAGGCGAGTTAGATATGGCTCAAGTTTGCATTATTTGAAGTTTATTGAATATATTTCTTTCGTCCTGCGGCAACTTTGCAGGGGAATTTCGTTGAGTACTGGGTGCCTGCTACTTTGGACGCATCTCGTGGCAGTTCTTAACACTGTTTACTGCAGGTAAGCGTAGTGCAATATTTTATTTTGATTTTCTTTTTCCCATTTGTGCACTTGAAATGGGGCTCTTGATCTTTATGTTTATTTTGTGTGTGTGCTGTTTGTTCATTTCCGAGAGAAAAGTGAGTGTATACTTCGAGTAAATAAATTAGAGTAAGACCCACAAGGCGCTTGAGTGTGTCTTTTTCGGTGTTATTTTTTGTGTTTTCGTGCTTGTGTGCTGTTCTTCTCATGTCTAAAGAAAACATAGATTCAATTTTAAATTTTAATCTGGCAAATTACTTCGGCAAAAAGATTTACATAATTGCCGAAGTTCAACATTCGGCAGTTAGAAATTATTCGTACGCTTCGCAAATATTAATAGTAGTATATTACTGAATAAGGTCATTAAGTTATTGCCGGCAGAGAGACTAGCAAGTATAATTTCTTGGCATTTTTTTTGCGAGTCATCAGGCATTTTTAAAAGCTGATCATGCAATAGACGAGTCAGATGGCTAGCTTTGCATTATTTGAAGTTGATTGAATATATTTCTTTCCTACTGCGTCAAAGTTGTAGGGTGATTTCGTCGAGGGTACTGGATGCCTGCTACCTTGGACGCAACTCCAGGTAAGCGTAGTCAGATATATTATTTTGATGTTCTTGTTCGCATTTGGGCAATTGAAATGAGGTTCTTGATTTTTTAATTTTCTTTGTGTGTGTGGTGTTCGTTCATTTTCCAGAGAAAATTAGAGAAAGACACACAAGGCGCTTGAGTGTGTCTTTTTCGTTGTGTTCTTTTTATGTGTTCTCGTCCTTGTGTGCTGTTCTTCTCATGTCTAAATAAAACATAATTCAATTTTATCTGGCAGAGCACTTCGGCAAAAATATTTGCATATTTGCCGAAGTTCGGCAGTTAGGGTTGGCGGTCATAGGGATCTGCTGTGCTGCTGAGTAGCTAATGTGGTGTAGCGCTCTGTGGTGTATGTTCTTCCTCTGTCCTTGTCTTAAAGCGCAATCATGTTTTTTTCACGTACAATACCAACTCGCCCAACAATCAGCACTTGTATATACTAACCTGCTACAGCTAGTTGTACCCTTTGACTAAGATTTGTTAGTCACCTAAGTAAATCGGGGTGACAAATTTAAACATCACCGGTGAATACAAAGGGATTACTAATCTACGATTACCACCCGCCATGTGATAATTTTAGTCAGTGGTAGTTAGTCAACAGTTAAACTGGTCACGTCTGGTAAGTATGGTCGATGCTTTATAATGCTGGAATCAGTGGCCAATGAAATGCTCGAAATGCGTCTTGGAAAATTCTAATATTTCTTCACAATTTCTTCCAATTGGGGATGATATGTTTCAACTTCATATCACATGATTTCCACATTTTTTTGGTTCCAGGCAGGCAGTGCAATCTACCCGGTGGCTGTCAGCTCAAGCCTAATTAATCCTGAGGCGCCCAGCTATGTGGCAGTGGAGGGAGATCTCGAAGCCGCGTCGCCTGCTGAGACAGTCCTGGTTGCATTCTGCCTCTAGTTCATCTTTAGCTACGACTAGAGCCCCGAAAGTGTTGTTCCAGATGCCTTCATTGCGCTTAGTGGTTTCATCTTAGAACTTTTATAAGATGTCTAGTCATGCCATTGATTTTTATGCCATTTTGTTTGTGACAGCCACAATAAAACATTGTCATGTGATTCCAAAGTGATTCCATCAAGTGTGCATTTAACCTGTAATAAGGTGGTGAACTGGGCCAGTTGGTTGCTGTTATACATGATGGGGAAAACAGCTCGGAAAGCCTGGACTACGAAGAACAAACATGACAGGACAGCACTTTTCTGTCGTGTTTGTCCTTCGTAGTTCGCGATTTCTGAGCTGTTTTCCTCATCGTGTGCATTCAACCGCAAAGTGGATCATAGTTCCCTCCAAAAGGAGGTAAAAGCAGCGCCCTCAATTACGTCGTCTTACCTCTCAAAAGGGTTGAAATTCCCCCCTAAAGGAGGTAAAGGCTGACACATAAAGGATGCACTTTTAACACCAAAAGGAACTAAGGTTACCTCCAAAAGGAGGCAATGTTGCACCCTAACCCAGGGGGTAAGTTTGCACCCTCGATGCAGGTGGTAACGATACCTCCAAAAGGGGTTGCCCTGTGTGCAAGTCGGTTACCCCCTTAAGGAGGTTACTACAGTACCCTTTTTTTAAAGAGTGTATAGGAAAAAGCTTAGGTGCCCTGTAGTTTTTTTTTTCTTCTTCTCTTCTTAGCCTGTACTTATTTCACACCCTTTGCCTGTACATATTTCACACCTAGAGATGCAACGAGTCAAGATATCCAACATTGGGCCTCTTGACGCGTTAGACCTCTTGATACATTGAGGCACGAGTCAAGAGTTCCAACGCGTCAAGAGATCCAATATTGGACCTCTTGACTCGTTGGACCTCGTATCGTTGTCGTTGTAAGCCCCCTATTTTTTTTTTTTTAGTTTATGGTAGTTTTTGCGCTGATGGGGTATGAAGGTGGACGAAAAAGAAAAAAAAGAAAACAAAAAATTGTGCTTTGACAAAAAAAAAAAAAAAAGCTTTTTTCTTTTTTTTGCAATTAGGAGGGTTTTCAAAGCCTGGGAGCACCTCGCCTTCGTTCCCGTGACATGTCGCTCCCTTGTGCGCACCGCGTTTTTCAGGGAAGAAGGCGATTTTCGATGCGCTCAGTGTTACCACAGGTGCAGGATTGAGAGCGTAACCCAAGCACTTGAAGAGAAGGGGAAGGAGGAGCTCTTTTTTATCGGGACTCTCCTTTTTGGGTCTCCACGTCGCGATTGTCCTACAAAATCAACTTTCATTTATTTCTCGCTCGTGGCTTCCAAGTACTGCGCGCAACTAGTGAGATAGGGTATAGTTATAGCTGATTGACGCGATGCATATTTCTAACGCACAATGGTCTTGCGAAATCAAGGTTTCGCTCAAATGGATAACTCACACGCACAGTTCAACGCGAAATACCTTTGACGTATTGCCTCGCGAGGGATGCCTCCAACATGGCTGAGTCTGGCGGTGTTCCGGACCTAACATCTAAATTTTGTTGCCTTACCTGGTACTATTTCGCGCGCATTTTGCGCCATATCGAAATGAAAGCGCAGGACGAACGTGACGCTCGTCTTCCGCTCAATGGGAATTTCGCGCCAGCTCGTTGTCTTCGCTGGTACCTTGAGCGTTTCCCAGCGATGCGGAGCGTTCAACGAGACAAAAACGTACGATGGCATCCTTTGTACACTTATTACTTCTATAACACCGAGCCGACTCGGATCTTTTTCTTTTTTATGGTACTAATTGCTTCATGCTCATTACGGCTGTTACGACGCTAAGTCTGTCTGCACTCTCGAATTCTAACATAGGCTCAGATCAGGGACAGGCTTGTTTAAATCAGGAAAACATAATTAACATTGCAGCGAAGTAAATCTATCATATCGATCGGAAATACGGCTTGGCACATTCCATGTGAAAACACACTGTGCACACCGAATGCAATAGCGAGTCAGCATGCAAAACGCCGCCACACAACGCTATCATAACATCCAAGCGATTTTCGCATAGCACTGATTACGGAAAAGAGAAAGCAGTTATTAATTCACATAAACGAAGCAAATTTATTTGAACCCCGGACACTCCGTACGTTCAGTCTAGCTAAGGTTATACATAGACTCCACCATGTCATTTCTCGAAACATATAAATGGCGTTGGCAAAAATGATTAGACTAGATAAGTGAATCTAACGCACGTATTTTACCAACCGACGGCAGCGCGGCTTCAATACCATTTCCAATTGTCACTGCGCACCTTAGGCACACTCTGGGGGGCAACACATATTTACATCGCCGCCCGAGGTCTTCATTGAACGTGTAGGGCTGACCAAAATAAAATGCTAACCTGACTCTCAATCGCTCGCCGCGATGTACGATTTCTAAAAGGCGGCACTGTACGTCACTTGAGATAAAACAATTCAAGCTATAGATACGAGCGTCGTAAGAAAAGGGACCGGCATTTTAATTCTTACCTCCGAACAGAGATGAGCGCCACCCACTGCATCACACAGAGCAGAGGCCGGACTCGGCCACAGCGCGTATTATCACTGACGTCCGATGCAATGCACACTGAGCTGACTGACCACAGACATACCAAGCGCGCGCGAGGGAGGGAGAAACGTTTTTCCGCCGGGAGAACACGACACGTTTCGGGGATCTATTTTACGCAGCGGATAACGCGGGCCTTTTTACACTTCGATACTGGCGCCACCTAGAAGTCGCGCGTTCAACCATGTCCGGGAGTCAGAGTTACGCGTTCACCCCCGAGAGCCGGCTTTCCTGCAGGGCATGCGGAGTCTGCTGCTCACGTGGCTGAATACGGCGAATAGCGGCGCCGCGCGTTCGAGGCGTGCGGTGCGCTCAAACGTACGCCGGGGCGCGCGCGAGGTCCTATCCTGCACAACACTTGATTCGGCTCCTCGCGTGATCGGATCTCGGCGAATAGCGGCGCGGCGGCACGGGGAAACCAGACGCGCAACTCTGGCTCCCGTAGGGACCCTATACACAGAAACTCTAACGATGTCACGAGCAACGCGCAATCTGGTGTCTGAAACTGACAAATAAATAGAGGTACCGCGCCCTCCTCTTCGCCGCATCGCACGCAACCGGCGACGATAGCTGACACGATTAGGTTCAAAAAAAGAGCGGAGCTTGCTGTCGCTTCCCCGTCGTTTCGGTTCAAGGGAAGCAACGGTGGGCATCGTGTAATAATCGCAGGTGCCGGGAGTGCGTAGCCATAGCAGGCCCGTTGTGCCCTTTGTACCCGAGGGTGGCCCCTCTAACTCCGAAACGTGACGCCAAAAACGACGGGCGGCATCAGTTGACGTGGACTTCTCCATATGTATATATATACATATATACCTTACTTCTCCATGAGAAGTAAGATATAGTAGTTATGGAACAGTGGATTATTTTGCCTAAAAACGCGACGCGGTATTTGGATTGCTATGTAATAAGCATCATGAATATTGGCTTGAAGAAATATAAAAAAAATAAGGAAAATATGAGAATTTTAGCATTTTTGATAGTTTTGTTATACAGACTATCTTGATGCTGCGGATGACTGTAAAAATTCTTATTGAAAACCGTGTAGGTATAACGCAAAAAAAGAATAACAAAAAGGTTTTATGCCGTACAACTAAATTTGTGCAAAATTGTGTTTTGCCGTTTCAAGAGCCGTCAAATCTGCCTCGAGGTGGCCCAACGGAAAATACGAAACATGGTGACTTTTTCAGAAGATTTTATTGCCATTTGTTCTTGAAAGTTAAAATAAAAAAATTTTGTTCTAAACACAAAAAAAAACCGTTTAAAGTCGAGCTTTCGCGCCGCAACCTGGTGTCATTCGTTGTGCCCCTCCTCTACACAGCAAACCACCGTCGAGCCTGGCAAAGCCTGCGACGGTGTCACGGTATGCGCACGCAGCTAGACAGCAGGACCTCGAGTTGTCGGGTACATTTTGGTGGGAAGAAGTTTTTTTCCATTTTTGTTGCTTTATGGATTTTCCTATTTCGACTGTTTTGCGAGGCGGTGTCTTCCTGTGGTCTTCCACTGTCTTGATATCAGCAGATGCTTAGCGCTGCCGGGTCAGAGCATTCACTAGTAAGCTTGCTGTTTCTTACGTACATATCGAGGTCACTCTCTATCTTCAACGTCAGGACAGATGTAGGCAGCAACAGAAAAGCCCCGTGAACGGGCAATCTCAAACGACGAGGCGGTGTGGCGTTAACGAATGCGCGCCGTTGGAGGCTCACGGGTCGTTTGTGTTTAAATCGGCTTTGAAACGGCAAATCCTTGCGTCACTGAATAGTTCAGCCTTTAACCACAGTATGCTTGACGGCTAGAGTTTGCGGCGATATTGTCGCGTTTTCCTGTTAGGAGAAGTCCATGCCAGCTGATGCCGGCCGTCGATTGGGCATCGCGTTTCGGAGTGTGAGGAGGCGCTCTCGGATACAAAGGGCACAACGGTCCTGCTACGGTTACGCACTGGAGGCACCTTCGATTATCAATACGGTGCCGGCTGTTTCTTCCGTTGCAGCCGGAAAGACGGACAAGGGGAAGCGCCAGAAAACTACGTTCTTTCTTTAAACCTAATCGTGTCAGCTATCGTCGCAGGTGGCGTTCTGTGCGGCGAAGAGGCGTTAAGAAGCGATGCCGGGTTGGGGTGCAAAGTTCAACTTCAAAAATTGTTTTCACGCTTTAAACAAAAATTACTTCGATTAAACTTTCAGAATCAAAAGATTCGATTGTTCTTTCAAACCCATCATATTTTGAGTTTTTAGTTAGACCACCTCAGGGTAAAATAAACGGCTGCTTATGCGTCATAACGCACTTTTTGCAACTTCAGGATTTTTTTTTTTTTTACTGTGAGATATTTAATTGAGCGGTTTAAACATTTTTTATAAATTATATACCTGTCAGGGCAGCCGGCAAAAGGTTCTATTAAGTCGCCGGAGCAATTAGATCTTTCTTTAATAAAATAATACAAATGTTAAAATTAAAAAAAAGATTGTTTTTTTGAACGATATTTAAATTAAACAAAACTCCACAAGCCCAACCACATTACAAGTCGAAAGCAACGCAGGTTTAAGAAAAAATATTGCTGGGTGTTTCATAAAAAAGCCGATTTTTCATCAATTCTGGAGTGATACCAAGTTTCACGCCTTTTTAAAAATTAAAACCGCGCTCTCGCCATAAAAAAAAAAAATGCCAAAAATATTTTAGGGCATGGCGACGGACATTGCGGAAAAAGGCCATTTCTTTTTCTTTTTTTTTAGAAATTGAAGGTTGTCGAGCGCAACTTCTGGGACGTGTGACATGGAATGACTCTATTTGGTCTGTGTGTGCACTTAGGAGCAACGCCCAGCGCTGCACTCTTGCGGCAGCCATGTGGATACAGCCCGATTGTGATGAAAGAATGTAAATGAACGCCCCCGTAGGTACCATCGAAACTTGGTGACCCCGAATACAAGTGCCGAGCCTTATTTCTCTAAGTGTGCGTAATTCTGCTCCGCGTTCGGCAAGGTTCGTGAGCGGAACCCCACGGGCTGATAATGCTTCCCTACTTTTACGAATAGCACTGCACCTATACCATACGGAGATGCGTCGCATTCTAACCGTAGGGACTTCGTCGGGTCAAAGTGTGCTAATATCCGAAACTGTTTCAAGTTCAGCTTGCTCTGCTGGAAAGCCTCTTCTGTGTTCTTCGACCAGTACCATTTCTGATCTTTCTTCAGAAATTCGTACTGGGGAGCCAGGAGAGTCGCCTTGTTGGGCGAGAATTTTCTGCAGTCAGGATGTCGTCGAGGTGCACCCTCCAAAGCCTTCAGCAGGAACTCGATTCACTTCTAGGAGATAACCGGCGCTGCTGCGATACCGAAGGGCAGCCTGTTCTATGAAGAGAGACCTTTGTGCGTGTTGATGACGTATAAATGACGAGACTTTTTATCTAAACTGACCTGGTTATATGCGTTGCTTAGGTCACGCGTGCTAAACACTTCTTCCTCGCTGAGTGACGCGAAGATATCTTCAATAAGGGGCAATGGGTATTGCTCCGTGTGGCATGCCGCGCTCAGTGTCATTTTAAAATCCCCACATAATCGGATGCTTCCGTCTTTCTTTACGACTGGCACAACCGGAGTTGCCCACTCCGCGTGCGTCACCGGCGACAACACTCCCTCTGCCAGAACGCGATCGAGCTCTCGCCCTACCTTTGTTCGCAAAGCGTAAGGAACGGGTCTTGCCTTTATGAACTTGGGCATAGCGTCTCGGCGTAACTGCAGTTTCACTGGTGGTCCCTTCAGCGAACCCAGGACTGGCTCGAACGGGTCCACGTATTCTGTCAAAATTGCCTGCAGGCTTGAATCCGTCGCCGAACTTGGTGCTTGTCCTGCTCCCTCCGATGGCGTCATTCCGCTGGCGAGATGAAGCACCAAGCCCCGCAAGCATTCATGTTCCGGATTAAGTCTCGCCCACACAACGATGGTCCCGGGCAGCCCAAAACAGTCAGTTTGCAGTCCACTGTCTTGTCTTGATAGGCGTGACTTGCAAGTTCAGCTCACCTTGCACAGGAAGGCTCCCCAGGAAACACGTCTGCCGAACTCCCGTTTTCTCGAGCGTCGACCACGTATTCTTGAATCTCTCGTAAACATCCTGCAACACTAGGCTAACCGTTTAGACGGTGTCAACTTGCATGACGAGGGGTACGTTACCCCAGACAAATTTTCGGTGTATGGGTTCTACGAACCGAACGTTCTTGTCGCCATTCGTCGTCCTCGGAAGGGCTTGAGAGTTCCAGTGCTTTAGAAGCCTTTTTGTACCGCTCACTCCTGCCCACCTTTTTCCCGGCTTGTGCGTTTTCCCGGGTGTACCGTCACGCCAAATGACCGTAACTCCCGCAGCGGAAGCATTGGGCCGACCTGCGCTTGCACGAATCAGCTGCATGTCAGCTTGCGCCACAACGTTGACAACCATCCGGAGAACTTGAGTTCCTGCGCTTGTAACGAGCCTTGTTGCAAGTCTTTTGGGTGTTTGGTCGTTTACCTTGCCCTGGGGTGACGGCGTTGATTTCAGACTCTACCGACCACGTGGTAGTTTCATAGCCACGACATTATCGGCGGCAGCTTCGGCTGCTAGGGCGATGTTCTCTGCTTCCTTTAGAGTCGCTTCACGCCGATCCAACAACAGTTTACAAACCTCTTCACACTCCACGAACTAACCTGTCGCGAAGCATCCGGTCGACCATGCTGCCAAAATTACATTTCTCCGCTTGCTGTCGTAACTCCACGAGAAATTCCTGCACTGTCTCATCTTCCTTCTGATGTCTGTTGAAGAATTTGAAACTCTCCGCAATTTCATTGGGCGTCGGCGAAAAGAAGTCCCCTAGCGCCTTGACCACTTCTTCATGTGGTAGCTTGTCTACGCTTTCGGGTGAAAAAGTCGCTTGCAATACCTCGATTGTTCTTGTGCTCACTGCTCAGAGCAGAGACCAGCAACGCTCGCTTCGTCTTTGGGTCAGTCACCACGTTCCCCTCAAAGAATGCTTCAATTCAGATGAAATAGGACGGCCAGTAATCTGTCCCGTCGTTGAAGGGAGGATCGAGGTAGGCCATCTTGTTCGTAGGGCAGGTGCGGATCCAGAACTCCGTTTTGGGGGGGGGGGGCGGAAAATTTTTAAGGATACTATTCTCCCATTCTTTCTTGTGCACGGGGGGTCCACCCATGTCACATTATCCTCTGGGAAGGGGGGAGGGAGGGGGGTCAACTTTGTTTGGGGGGGGGGGGGGGGCGGCCGCCCCCGTCGCCCCCACTTGGATCCGCCCCCGCCGTAGGGTGATGCCTGTCTTCACGCGTATTCCATGGTGACGGCGCGCCGTCCGCTTGTGTGTCCGTATTCGTCGCCACTGAAGTAAAGGAAGCGAGCCCGATTCGTCGACGACATGGTAGCAACTCGTTTATTCCCGAGCCGCACCCGTAAATATAACAAGGTCAGATAAGACGACAAGGATAACGCCCCCAAGCCGATATGGACAAACACGTGTTGTTGCCGCTTGGTTCTTCCTCACGGTGATGACTAAGCTGCATCGTCACTTCCCAACAGTGCTAATCGTGTCGCGTTTCGCACATGACTCATCTACATTTAAGCGCCATCCTCATCATCATCATTGCAGTCGGTGACCTATTAGTTCCTGAGCAGGCAAGTATCGCTTCCGGTCGCCACGTGATGAAGCAGATGTGACACCTCAGCTTCGGCCATCGGGCGGTATAGAACAACGCCTTCATCCGGGCACCTGAATTTAACCTCTTTAAAACAGCTCCTCATCGCTGTCCGCTTTCCTCAGCGCAGTCTTTTCCCTGTCTTTAGCAGACCACTAACTTTGGAAGTCTAGGCACGTGAAAAATATTGTTTTAATAAGCGTTTTTTTTTTTTTCTAATGCATTCGTATTGTTTTCATTCTCGTCTGCGTCTACGACTAGTTCGTTTTTTAAAAAAATTCCCCTTTCTTGCGTCATCGGTGTTGGGTGTTGAATTATAGATGTGTAGATAATCAAAATGCCACACACTAATATGTTTGGAGTCGCTCCGCTAGGTACGGGAAGTGCACAAAGCTTTTTGTTTTCCTTCCATAGTGAACGTAAACGCTAGCTTAATGAGTGCTTTAGGAATGGCGAATGGAACCTTTGTGTCTCTGAGGTTGGCAAAATGCTATAGAGGTCCGAATGTCTCGTAGGCGCACATCGAAAGAGCTGCAGGTTAAAGCCGGGGTTACATCGCCAATGCATCACAGAAAAAAACAGTCCACAGAAAGTGAAGGGTTTTAAGGAACAGTTTTTGCACATCCGACATGGTTAAAATGGGCTGTCCGGTATAAACTGCACATATGGGAGTGTTCTGTGGTAGCGCATGCCCAGTTCGTACCGGAGGGCCCACCGTATACCGTATCGGATGTGCAAAACGGTTCCCTAAAACTCTCTTCTGCGGAAGGCATGTTTCTACGTTGTATATGAAGATCTCGTTACATTCTGTACACACAAAAAAAGAAAACTGTCGGGCAGGGACTTAGCGAGGGGGGCGCCCATGGTGCCCGTCCCCCCCCCCAAAAAAAAAAAAAAAAATCTTCCATTTTGCAGGGGCCTCCTTTCCCCCCTCCCCCTCATACAACATTTTGTTATGGGCGCCCCCCCCCCCCCCCCCTTCCCCCGAAACAAAATTCTGGCTACGTGCCTGCTGTCGGGAGATTTATTTGTAGATATATACTTATGAAGAAAACATGACTGAAACACTCTTAGGTGTGTACGCAGATAACTCGGTCACCGCGTCTACAGCGATCACCGCGCGTCTTTCGCATGGTGTAGGATATCCGATGATGATATGCACAGTGTCTCTCTACGCAACTCCTAGGCCTAAACGCCAAGCTCGAGCTGCGCGCCCCGAAATGCCGACTTAATGGTTTCCTTCATTATGTGAAGCACTCGATCGAACCGTTCAGCGACAATTTTAGACTTCTTTTTTTCCTTCCGGCGGTTTATGAGGCCTCTCACGAAAAATCTGTTGGTCACACTGCCTATTCATCGTATACAGAAAAAAAAACAGTCTGCAAACATGAGTCATCACATTATCCGTGGTTCGAATGCCGCGTGCCCACGTTTTCTCCTTGAACTCATCGCCGCGCGTCATTCCAAGCACACATCTCGAGGGGACTCTCGTTCGAATCTGTATGCAGACTGTCTATTGCATGATGCAGAAGCAGGACCAACCCCTACTTTAAAAATGAATCGCACATACTCGTTGTTTTAATATGTACTTTATAACGACATGCTTTGCCTTGTCGATGGACTCCACATTGATTTTCTGAGGCGTTACAAATATTTTCTAAAAATACGTAAATAATTTCGCGAACTCTTTTTCTAGAGCGTAGTTTCTGCGTCAGAACGCCGTTCTGATTATTTAGTTTTATACTGCATGTATTACATGAACTTGAGGAAAACATGAAGGATATTTATTTTACCTGTAAGTTTGAGGAATGTCGAAATACCTGTGGTGCTACTTGAGAATAAATAATATAATAAATAAAGAACAATCGCCGAGTCACTTTGCAACGTTACAATGATTGCAACTTAAAATAGAAATTTCATTGCCGAGCTTTGATTTACAGACGTGAGTTCATTATTTGTTTCGTTAGTTTCAAAACTCTGAGTGCGGCAGCCGTTTCAATTAAAGACGCAAGTAGAATCAACCTTGGCTAATAAAAAGTATTATATTGCGACCAAAGAAAAAGTTGTTCGATGGGAATGACATCGCCGTTTTAAACAATAATCAGATAGATAATGGCGATGTAAAAACATTAGAGCTCTCATGGATTCTATTGATTCTCAATAAAAACAACCAACAACTAGAACAATACACATCATCACTTCTAAAAAAAGTCATTTAGCCTCACTTTTTATTTTAAGGGCTCTGTTTCAGAATAATACCAGTACTGTGTTTTTTTATTTAAGCGTGTCGAAAATGCATAACTGTATTTGTGATCAATAGACTAATTGCTATATTACCCAAGCATCAAGGAGAGTGCAGGGATTGGTGTTCCACACGCCGCACGCCCACAATTCCATTTCTATAATTCCTAAACATGTAAAAAGAGCCATTGACAGCCAGATTGTGCTATTAGATGAAAGCAGCATAATGCTGCTTACATCAAACGCGCAGACGACTGAAAAAGTATGCAAACGATATTTCACAAAGGGAGGAATCGACGACCCGTGCTTTATTTGCAAAATTTGAGTTGCTATGTTGCCGTACAGACGCTGAAACCTACCATTTTGTAATGAAAGGCTCAGGACAAACACAGAGGCCGCGAGATCTCATATCATCCATGTGCGGGTGAAAAGTGGAACATTTGTCGACAAAGCTCCCACACCAGAAACCTGTGACGCATTCACTCAGCGTCCGGGAAAGCTAAACATGGAGACGTTGCCCGAGGCGTGAGCACAGTCATATTTGAACGACAGCTATCTTGCCCCGTCTTATTATGTTTAAAAAGCTCTCGTTCTCGACGCCCTCACCAGGGAAATAAAAAGTATTACGAAACGTATTGCTAGATATTCCAACGAACTAGATTTAAGCAGTATCCTTTCAGTGGTTCACTCATAATACCATGTCTAAAACGAAGCAAGCTCTTGCGCGTACAGGGCCATCAATTGTCTCAAGTGTATGTTGTTTTGTAGTCAGCTGGTTTCGGAAACTTACGCCGTCTGTAGATATCTATGACAGCCTAGTTGCTTAATTGTAAGTCATCGCAAATGTAAGTTCCACGTTGCAGCAACCAACGTTTATAGATAAACGATGGCAGCGACTGCACTCTCGCATTTCCAGCCATCACGTCGAACAAAAAGGCGCTAGTTTCGGTTTGAGGTCGGTGCTTTTCTACAACACCTATGGCGACAGCATCAGTCTACACTCGGTGAATTCGGCAAGTTCGTTCGGGGCCGGTTCTCCGTGCAGCACTCCGCGGGTTCAGTGCATTAGAACTCTCACAGTGCAAGTCTGGATCGCGGATTGGGAGCCCGTCACGTGCATCACCGGCGGACATTGTTTGACAACAGGCAATACACGCAACTCTAAGGGAGAAACACGCAAAAGTAGGAAGGTTGTACGTGGTGCTCGAGGGCGAGTATTTTATGACGTGCTGCGAGCATTATATCGTATGCTTGGAGATCAAATAGACATTCCTCTAGTGTTCGAACATGGATTTAAAAAAAAAAAAAAGAAAAATGGGACGGAGCACTATCGACTTTACCGACGTCGCTTGCTTCGGTTGCTAAATAAATGACACGTTAAGCGACAGAACGGCACGCTCCGAGTTTCAGTTTGTCACGGAAGCCCTCACAGCAGTTTAAAGAAAAAGCTTTCACCAGAAGTACTATGTACAAGCGGTTAAAACGATGCGAATGTCCCCGGTAAAAACCTTCAAACTTATCGTTTGCTGAGCTCCGATGACTCCGAGATCACGTATGACTCCACAATAACTCTCGGTAACCCTTGTCTCATTAAACACATCACAGTTTACGCCCAGCAAAGTCGCCCTCGACCCTCAACCAAACAACATTTATTTAAAAAAGATCGGTATCCTAACGCGTTCAATATTCTTGCCTACAATATTAACTGTTTTTTGCGGAAAACACGATAGAAGTTTCATGGTCGAAAACAACCTACTAACATAGTAAAATTGAGTTTTCCCGTTTCTCTTATAGCATGCATTAGCTCATTTCAAGCGATGACTGCCGGTGGTGCCGCTCGACCCCAGCAATACACACTCTCAGAAAAAAGGGGTATATTCTTAAGGGTCTGTTATACTCCGACGTAACGCGCGCGCAAGCGAACGCTGGCCGAAGTCGGCTACGTCACGTCAGTTGCGCCGCGTGCGTCAAAAATTCGCCCCCTTTATACTCCGGCGGCCCTGGCGGCTCCCGCGGCGCGCGTCGGTGGGCCGCCGGCGCGGCGCGTGCGCATAATCTGACTCCGAGGGCACGATTCCTGCGAGAGTGCGCCACTTCCCGTTCTTTTTCGTCTTGAATAGAAGACGAAAATTCTCGCGCTTCTTGAGCGCCAAGTTCGAGCCATGGCGTGGACGTCCTTGCACGACGAAAACTCGCGCTTGCACCCATGGTGCACCGCCAGCGGCGCAAGTGTAGGCGGTCAATGTAGATGCGGTACATCTTCGACAAGCGCACAGTCTGCGGTGCTCAAGCTTCCTCGTGTCGTAGACACACGGGTGAGCACGAACTCCCTCGATCAGCTTCTAGACGACCGAGTCCGATTCTTCAAACATGACGCCACACGGAGTGGTGCTCCCGTCGGCTGCTATTGCTCGTATTCACCGCGCTTCCCGCGCGAGGGCTGCCGGGAACCAGCGCGTGATGCATCCTGGTCCGGCGTCGCCGGTGGGGCCAGCGCGAAATACGGCATGCTTCATTTTGGCGTCGAGGCGGTCAGGCTGCGTCGAACGCCGCCGGTCGCGTCGGTCACACGGGTTTTCGCCAACGTGACGTCGCTATGACGCGCTCGCACGGGCGCACGAGTTACGTCGGAGTATACAGAACCTCTACACCCCTTGTCCCATATACGAACCCCGAAACTTCAGTTCGACGTACAGCGCGCTGACATCAAAACGACGTTCCCAACTTTCACGAGCGGCTTGATAGCTGAGTGGTACAACTTAATAAAATAGCCAATCTATGTGTTATGGACTATAAGAGTAATCGGTTTTTTTTCGGCATTACTGCAAAACCTCATTATTTTTCTTCTGTAGTCTTTAATACGTACTTTAGCTGTTTAATGAAGTATATCTCACCGTTCTCAAGCACCTCGTAAAAGTTGAGGCCGTCAGTCCGACGTCAGCGCGCAGTACTTTGAAATGAAGTTTTGGGGTGTCGTATATGGGTCATTCCACGTGAAACGGTCCAAGACTTTGCGCTGACCACCTCCGATTTCTAAAAAAAAATTTATGGGCTTCGGCCACAATGCCCGTAGCCATACCCTAAAATAGTTTTGACGAAACAATATTTGGGATGACGTGAGCGCGAATTTAACATTTGAATACAGCGTGAAACTAGGCATCACTCAATAATTTACGAAAAATCAGCTTTTTTATAAAACACCCCAAAACATTTTTTTCTTAAATTTGCACGGTTGTTGACTTACAATGTGGTTGGGTTTGTGCAGTTTTGTTTAATTTAAACATTTTTTTTTAAAATACATAATTTTATTTAAAAATAAATATTTTTGACATTTCTATAAAAATATATATTGCTCCCGGTACCTAAACTAACTTTTTGCTGGCTGCCCTTTAGGTACCTAACCTATAAATATATTCTAAACCGCTCAATTAAATATCTTACATTAAAAAAAAAATCCTGAATTTGCCAAAAAGTGTGTTTTCATGCATAAGCAGCCGTTTATTCAACCCTGAGGCGATCCAAGTAAAAATACAAAATACAGTGGGTTTGGAAGAAGGATTGATCGCCTTTTGATTCCGAAAGTTTAATCAGATTGATTTTTGTTTAAAGTGAGAAAACAATTTTTAAAGTTGAACTCTCGCACCACTACCCGGCGTCGCTGCTTAACGCCTCTTCGCCGCACAGCACGCCACCTGCGACGATAGCCGAAGCGATTAGGTCCAAAGAAACAACGGAGTTTGCTGCCCGCTTCCCCTCGTCCCTCTTTTCTGGCTGTAAGGGAAGAAACGGCGGGTATCGTGTACTAATCGGAGGTGCCGCCAGTGCGTCGCCATAGCAGGCCCGTCGTGCCCTTTGTAACCGAGGGCGGTTCCTCACACTCCGAAACGCGATGCCTAATCGACGTGCGGCATCAGCTGACGTGGACGTCTGAAACACGATAATATCGCCGCGAAATCTAGCCTTCACGCATGCTGCGGTGAAAAGCGGAACTATGATCCGGTTCGGGCTTAGTTGGAGCGCAGTGAAGGCTACAGGCGCGCGTGATCAAAGCTCTGAAACGAGCTGATTCAGTATGTTAACTCGGACGCTTGAAGCATCGTCACAAGCCAAGATTGCGCTTCTAGCATTATTTTCGGTTCATATTGTCAGTGCGGGAATCTTTACATGACCCATCGGAAATAATGAATAAACAAAGGCACGTGTCCGCACTATTGACTCTGGGTATCGAGACTGATTCCTTGCCTTTTGAGGAACCCGCTTCTGCGCTAGTAAGCTAAGAAAGGGCTGACAGGAGAGAAGTTGGCTTTTGAATGACCATTTGAGATCTGAAATCTGTCGAAGAAAAACTTCATTTTTCGTCAAGTACGTTGTACGGTAGTGTAACGATGGATGAAGCTGGTCCCTCTGGAGAAAGAAGTCAATCTACGGTTCCTGTGGATGCTGATCAGGGTACGTAGGAAAGCTGGCTTTATTTTGTACAATACAATGAGAGTTGTGTCGTGTTTACTCGTGTCTACTCCGTCACAGTATCTGTATAGTTGCGGCCGCTCAATTCATGACTTTTTCAAACCAAATAGACTAGCTATTTTTTTTTTAAAGCTGGCCGTTCGTCGTACATGTATTATGTGTTACGTTAGACATATATAAGCCCAAGTTTTAGGAACGATGCGTTGGCTTATATTAAATACACATGGTTCGCCTTATACCTCTCACAAACCAATTAGCGTTATAAAAGTTCAAAGCCGAATGGCGTTTTGCCTACAAGGCTAGCCTTTGCACGAAAGGCGCATATGTGCCCGACTTGTCGTTTATGCGTAGCACGCAGATATGGATCACATAAATGAAGGAGCAGTCATGTTCCATTCAAATTTATTTTTCATTGCAGAAGCCGAACTTCCTCCGTGCTCCCTTGGTGCAAGGGGTTGCCATGTGACCACAAATACCAAGACGCGGTTCCACATCAACGCTCAACACCTGACGCACACGGATCGGCGGCTCCTTTCGCTCCGTTCCGGGCGCCCACGAGGTAACATCCGCACAGTGTGTTCACATCATTATCAAGTATACCTTAAAAAGTACACGTCACTGATTGCATCCAAGTGGTGTCCTAACCCTTTCTATGAACACGTCAAGAACCGCCGTGGATCAGCTGTCATTTCAATACCCAAGCAGCACAAAACGTCGTGGAAACGTCGAGAAAAGGTCCCTGACGTCCGTGACGTCCCGCGTGACTTCGATCACGTTTTTTCGACGTTGAGGTGACGTCCTTATATAACGTTCCATTATAGTACAATCAGGGACGTTGTGACGACGTTGTATTTCAACTCAAACGTCGTCAACATTCCCACGACGTCGAGGCACGACGTTCAGGCAACGTCCAACGCTCACGTTTCTTTGACGTTGAAGTGAAGTTTATAAATGACGTTCCATTATCATCCTGTCCGTGACGTTCTGGCGACGTCATGTTTCAACTTCTACGTCGTCATCGTCGCCATGACATCAAGAGAAAACGTTCTAGCAGCGTCGAACACTCACGTTTCTTCGACGTTAAAATGAAGTCCATAGTGACGTTACATTATTGTCCCGTCAGTGACGTTTCAGCGACGTCGCGTTCACACCTAACTGTCGTAAACCTCATACAGGACGTACTGGCAACGTCGACCACTCACGTTTTGTTCAACCTTAAGGACATATTTAAAGTACGTTCCATTTTTGTCCTGTCATTGACGCCCTGGCGATGCCATGTCACAGCCTTTTTTTTAACTTTTCCAGCTCCATCTCTAGCCGTAAATTACGTATAATATGCGTTCATTGTTAAAAGGTTAATCACAGCTGTGGTCAAGGTGACACTGCTCAAGAGCCGCAACCAAAACTTAATTTTTGAGAGCTTCGGGAATTTATTTATTAATACATTAATTTATTCATTTCAAGATACTATTAATTGCACATGGGATTACGCTAGGGGGGGGGGGGGGGCGTATACAAAACTCAATGTACATTGAAGGAAAAAAAAATATGAAGGTACGTTGGGAATATCATTCCTTTTACATGTGCTTGTTATACTTTT
Organism: Ixodes persulcatus; assembly: GCA_013358835.2. Classification (NCBI taxonomy): domain Eukaryota; kingdom Metazoa; phylum Arthropoda; class Arachnida; order Ixodida; family Ixodidae; genus Ixodes; species Ixodes persulcatus. The sequence goes on along the minus strand of JABSTQ010001559.1, from coordinate 57,273 downwards.
GGTTTGCTAAAAATATTGTTACGGCTCTGATTCGCGAAGTGAAGCCCATGGCGTCTAGAACGAATCGAATCGTGCAATTCTTGTATTTTGCACGCGCGTTGTCATCTTCCTTAGGTCCTGGACGCGCCTCAGGCGCGTCGTCACACTAACTCCTCTCTAGGTGATTTCAGGCATGCATCATTTCCAGGGAGCATCCATACTGCTCCACGACCACCTGGCATTGTTTTAAGGTTCGGTAATTTCTCTTCGTGTTTTGTTACCCATGCTCACTTGCGCACAACCACAAAATTCGCATCAACATCACAGTTCATCCACAACACCAACTTCCAGCACATGAGCGCTTTCGGTAGATCGGTGCGCAGTCTTGTTACGTGACTGTCAAAACAGATCTTGCTTTCTTTGGCACTGATGACGTACCCAAATAAAAATCGCACGCCGGCACACACCATATCACTGCACACTTGCGCATTTTTGAACTCTACTTCAAAAATAAATGCCCGGCAATGACGAAATCCGGTAGATACTGTCAACAGTTTGTGTAGATTGCAACTCAAGATGCCAACCGTTGAATGCCCCAGATGACGGTCCAAAAAGCGTTCAAGTCCAGCCCGCACCTACGTGTCGGCAAAAAAAAAAAAAAAAAAAAAAAAAGCACAGCCGGCGACAACGCGGCGCGAGAGAGAGGGGGAAAGGCAGGCAGAAGAGATGCTAGTGGCATCTTTATAGAGCCCCATGCGATGCATCAGGAAACTCGGCAAGAAGAGGGCGAGAGAGAAAAGTGGGAGAAGATAGTGGCGACAAACAATCGAGAAGCGTTAGTTCCGGGTGCACGTATTTTCTCAGTCGTTCCTAAAATATTTTACTGAATTCTATGTTGGCCCAGAGAGAACAGCTCTGTGTATAACCCGGTCCAGCTTTTTCCGAAAGTCAGTCTACGGGATCTACGAGGCAGGCTCCTTGTCGCCGTGATTTTTTTCGAGTCTGCATACAGTGGAAGTGCTGCGACTTGATTTCATTATAATGCTGTCCAGACTGAGTCGCTCAAGTAGCCCCCAGGAAGAAGTCGGTGATCACCCAAAACGCCGTCGTGTTCAGTCACGGCTCGTGGACCTTTTTCAAGGCCATGACGCTTCACACGTTGAATCGTATTACTGCTCGGATCAAGGTGCCTGTGAGAATATGAATGACGCCCCCCAGAAAAGAAGGGGCAGTGCGGTGAATCCATTCCCGTGCACGCAGCGAGAGTACCAGCTATGTGCGATGGGGTGGGCGTCAGCGGATTAATCAGAAGCAGAACAAGGTAAGCGGTGGAACATTCCGCGCAGCGTGACATCGTGGCTTGTTCATTTCTTTACGTGAATTTGTTTGTTTTATATACTTCTGGCTGGCATATTCAGGGACGTCTTTTTGGCGGCGCTCCGTATCGCATCTCGTGTCTGAACATGCTAAAATAAACAGTTCGTACCAAACCTGTGTTTTAGTTACTTCCTTCGTACTTGCATGAGAGCAACTTGCCTTCGCAATAATACTCAAAAAGTAACTTTTTTTTTTAGTTGGGGGGGGGGAGAGGGAACGTTTTCTCGACCTCCTGTGCACCTTTTCTTGCGGACATTTAAAGGTTTTATCGACGTCGAAGGAAGGTAACGTCCGGACCTTCGACGTTGTACGACGTCACGTTACAGACGTCTTCGAGGTTCTTCCGACGTTTTCTTCACGTTTATGTGCTGCTTGGGTAGCCTTGGCAGATGCGCACCCAAATTTAAACCTTATTCCTGGAAACCGACTTTGTCAAGCATGCCGGCGAAATTGTTTCGAATTGAAGAAGAGACCTACTTTTCAAGCACCACCACCACCTCTGGCTTGAGATGCCCCTTCTGAGCAAGATGACCCCGATGTAGCACTTGAGAGCGTCAACGAGGCCCTCGCAGCCGTTAGAGAGAGCCCTCTCCAACGAAAACGAGGGCGAACACGCCGCGAGACATACGCCCAAAAGAAGGTTAGAAAACTTAAAATCTCTGCCGAAAGAAGAATTTATACATCTTTGGGTATAGAGCAGAAACGAACTTCTCAGCCGAACCAGGATGAAGATTTTGTTTTGGGTGACTACGTGTCACAAATGCATGATGTAAAAAACAAGTTTGACCTGGAAAAAAATAGAGAGAAAAAATTACAACTTCTAACATTCGCCCCGCCCTCTTGGTCTCGCGAAAAGATTCTGAACTTCTTTGGAGCCTCGGAACGACAAGCGCGACAAGCCGTAAAGGTCAGGTCAGATTCAGGAATATTGTGCACCGTGCCAAAAAGAAGAGGCCGCCCGGTCAGCGAAGAAGTCAAGGCCTCCATCATAGAGTTCTATCAGGACGACGCTGTCTCGTACTGCCTACCGGAAAAAATGGACGTGCTACGTGGTCGCCAAAAGCGTCTGTTGTTGCTCAACTTCGAAGAAATGCACGAGGAAGGGAAAGAAAGCTGCGATTTCAGGTGCGGCTTTTCAACATTCGCAAGTCTGCGGCCTTCACGTTGTGTCCTAGCAGGGGGGAGAGGCACTTACACAGTTTGCGAGTGCATGCAACACCAAAATTTTAAGCTCATGCTTCATGCTACAGGATTAAACGAAAGCACCGAAAAACTTCTATACACTACAGTATGTGATCTACACACTGAAGAGTGCATGCTTGACAGGTGTGCCCAATTCCCAAGTACCGAATTTGCTGATACTTTGCTCCGCAGCACTCCATTTCTTGACCCGGAAGCAAACAGATTACGTCCATGTGCAACAGTGGGTTAGCGGGGTGCGTTGCCAACTGGAAACCATTGTTCTGACACCAGACGAGTTCCGCGCAAAAATTCTTAGATATGCTGAAGGCACTGAAGGCTCACCACTTTGAGTGCAAACAACAGGCACGATACTTGCGGGAGCGCAAAGCAAACATAGGCAAACACGAGGCAATAGTACTCATGGACTTCGCTGAAAATTATAGTTTCATCGTGGAGGACGCCCCGCTATTCTATCACTGGGAGAATACTCAGGCATCAGTACACCCCGTTGTTATTTACTTTCGGAAACAAGAAGCCACCGCCCAAGAGATTTCTATAAAATCATTCAGTTTTATTTCTGATTGCCTAGAACACGATACGGTGGCAGTTTCTGTATTTCAGAGTGAAGTATTTAATATATTGAAGCGAGACCTTCCGAAAATTAGAAAAATTCACTACTTTTCAGATGGTGCGTCCTCTCAGTACAAGAATAAAAAAAAACTTTGCAAACCTCTGTGAACACGAAATCATTTCGGCATTTCCGCTGAATGGGAATTTTTTTGCAACCGTTCACGGGAAGAGTGCTTGTGACGGAGTCGGGGGTACAGTGAAGCGTCTGGCAGCAAGGGCCAGTCTTCGAAGTCCCTTCGAGAACCAAATCATGACCCCTCAGCAGCTGTTTACCTATGCCAAAAATAACATCGAGGGCATAACAATACTTTGGGTGCCGACAGAAATGGTTGAATAAAAACGAGCTCGACTCACTTCAAGATTTAGCTTAGCGGTCCCCGTCAATGGGGTAAGAAGTTACCATCACTTTAAGCTTCCGTCACCATCTACGCTACGTTCTGAACTTACGTCCAATTCAGCAACGCAAGAATTTGTCATTTCAAAGCCGATTTGAACACAAACGACGCGTGAGCCTTCAACGGCGCACATTCGTCAACACTACATCGCCTCGTCGTTTGAGATCGCCCTTTCACGGGTGTTTTGTGCTTCTGTTTACATCTGTCTTGACGTTAACAAGAGAGAGTGATCGCGTTGTGTATATAGGAAACAGCTAGCTTACTAATGGATGCTCTGAACCGGCAGCGCTAAGCATCTCCTGACATCAAGTACACAGGAAGATCACAGGAGGACATCGCCACGTAAAACGGTCGAAATGGGAAAAGCCATAAAGCAACAAGAGTGAAAAACAGCCCCTTTTCACCAAGATATACCCGACGACTCAAGGTCCTGCTCCCTACCTGCGTGGGCACACCGTTACACCGTCACACGCTTCGCCGGGCTCGACGGTGCCGTGCTGTGCAGAGAAGAGGCACAAGAAACGACGCCAGGTTGCGACGTAAAAGCTCAACTTCAAAATGTTTTTTTTTTTTTCGTATTTAGAACAAAATTATTTTAATGAAACTTTCAAGAACAAAAGGCAATAAACTCTTCTGTAAAAGTCACCATGTTTCGCATTTTTCTTTCGACCACCTCAAGGCAGAATTGACGGCTCTTTATAGGGCAGAACGAAATTTTGCACAAATTAAGTTTTTTTTTGCAAGATATTTAGTTGTACGGTCCGAAACCTTTTTTTTTTTTTTGTGCAGTATATTCACAAGGTTGCCAATAAGAATTTTTAATCACCTGCAGCAACGAGATAGTTTGTAACAAAACTATCAAAAATGCTAAAATTCTCATATAGTACTTTTTTTTTTTTAAATTGCTTCAACCGAATATCTATGATCCTTATTACACAACAATCAAAATACCATGTGGTTTTTAGGAAAAAAATAGTCCACTGTTCTATAAAAATATCTTAATGTTCATCAATTAATAAATGACTCCTAGTTTCACTCCTTTTTTACGAGTTTAAACCGCCGTCACCTTATGAAATTTGTTTCCCGTCAAAAATATTTAAGAAAAGCACCACAAACATTATGGTGAAGAACAATTAATTTTATTTTAAGAATCAGAGGTCGCCGTGGGACCTTTGGCATGGCATGAAGAAGTCCACGTCAGCTGACGCCGCCCGTCAATTAGGCATTGCGTTTCGGGGTGTGAGGAGCCGCCCTCGGGTACAAAGGGCACAACGGGCCTGCTATGGCGACGCACTGGCGGCACCTCCGATTAGTACACGATACCCGCCGTTTCTTCCCTGTCAGCCAGAAAAGAGGGACGAGGGGAAGCGGGCAGCAAACTCCGTTGTTTCTTTGGACCTAATCGCTTCGGCTATCGTCGCAGATGGCGTGCAGTGCGGCGAAGAGGCGTTAAGAAGCGACGCCGGGTAGTGGCGCGAGAGGTCAACTTCGAAAACTGTTTTCTCGCTTTAAACAAAAATTACTCTGATTAAACTTTCAGAATCAAAAGACGATCAATTGTCTCGATTGTCTCACCAAGTACGAGACATATGTGAGAAGTGGGCACTTACTCCGGACCGCTGCCAACTTGGCTGGAGTCAGTGCCCTCTTGGCCACGGCGCCCTTGAAGCGCCGGCATGGCACCCCAGTAATGCTTCGGCCGTTCAGGTTGTCCCGGCCGAAGACCAGCTTGGTCGTCTCTTTGATGAACATGGTGTCCCCCCGGGCTCCCATGATGTAAGTCAGCTTCTCTTTTTGCACTAGAACACTATGGCCAAGGTGAAGCTAGAAATAGATTCATGAATAGGTTAAATAGCATACACCATATAAATCTGATGCTATGATGGCCCTTTGAAAGGAGGGACTGGATAAATTAGTTTCCTAACAGATTGATTGCAATGAATTTTATCACTTTTTCCCAATAGTGTGTATGCAAACACCTTACGACATAAACCAGAGGTCTCCAAACCGATACGGCCCGCGAAAGTCGTCCGACCGGCCCGCGGCTGGCCGCAGTGTTTTTTAACTAAAGCCGGGCTTGTGGCCCGCTTCAAGCAGACCCGCTGCCAGCGGCACAGAAGAAGTGCGCGACAAGAAATGACGGTGCGACGCACTCTAAATGCAGAAACTAAGATACCAGAAAGAAGCAAAGAAACTGCATTGCAACAAGGGTCCTCTCATCATATGATAATTATACATTGTCATCACTAGCATTACCGTTTTCAGTCCCCATTCATGTCTGTGCAACTATGTTAAAATTCCATTGCATTCTCATAGGCATCATGCTTAGCGTCCTATGCCACAACTATTGCATATTCTCAGCATTAGTTTTATCATTCTCCTCAATCTCTTGCACTGCGTGAATCTGCAAAAGTTCCCGTGCACTTTGATTTATGCCAAGCGAGTTTTCATGGTCACAACTGTTGTGTAATGTCATAATTAGCTAAGTATTATATGGTAATTTGATGTAAACATACTCATCAACCTTAGGGTTTTTTAACACTTACTCTAACATAAAATTCTGTGTTTAAATGTTTATCGAGGTTTATTTACATAAATTCTCTTCTATTGTAATTAGTACTTTTTTCTGGCCCTCGCGACTGCGACAGACTGCTAGTCTGGCCTTTAACCGAAAAGGTTGGAGACCCCTGACGTAAACAAAGGGGAGAAAATACCAGACAATTGAATTTGAACTATAGGAAGAAAAACAAAAAGGGCGAACAAACAACTTTTTGTGGGTGTGCGATTGTCAGTCTTCAAATCTCCTCCTCAAGTTTGATTCTCGTGATCAACACGCTCGTCCTGTCCAACAGCCATTTCGCGAAATCCCCGAAGCGCCCCGGCCCGCGCGTGAGGAATTGTGGGAGAGACTGTCCCTCGCCTGGCCGCTCTGCCTTGAGATTACATTGCCTTGTCACTTGCCTCCTCTAATCCTCTGTTATTCGATTTCATTACCTATTTTTATCGGTTCAAGTGTATTTGTTATAGCTTCTAAGTGTTTCTATTCTCTTCTGCGCGCGATATTTTTTTGTATATATATAGTATTTGCGTCTTTATTTTTCCTTTTTCAACGGGAGTGCCGACGCACAACACGCCGCTTCGCGCGTCGTTCCTCGGGTTAGTACTACCGTTGCTACCAATTCCTATCGCGCTGTTAGCAGTTCATTTTCGTACAATTTGACCCGTGTGCAGTCGAGAGGAGCCGTTTATAAACACCCGCGCACCTATCATAGGTGTAGGCAGAGCTCTGAATCAACAATCGCGACGTGAGAGCCAAGTGCGCTGTGATTTGGCCACCCGCGCTCGCTCCGTTGACTCGCACTGCAGCTTATGCCTTCAAGTGCTGCTTACTTGACCAACATACAGCATGCCGCCTTGTCGCCGCGATCCATTTGCCTGAATGTTTCTGAAGCTGAGGCAAATGCAACGCTGCGGCGCCTGACAACTGCGCGCTGCGGCGCAAGCCCTTCGCAAGCGCCGGAGGCCCAACGTCGCGGTTTGTATGCGCTTAAGCGCCGTTCACACATATGCAACCAAGTAAGCCCTGAGAGAGACCAGACTGGTTTTTAAGCCTCTTGCGACGTCTTAGGACCAACACCACTGCAGCGCATCCGGTTCTAAGATGTCGCAACAGGCTTAAAAACCGTTCTCGACTCTCTCGGTCTTACTCGGTTCCATATGTGTGAACGGCGGTATCTGCTAAGCGGTTGTGAGTTGCAAACACCCCTTTTCCAGTGCTGACAACAGTGCTTCGCTGCGTGCAGTTGTCAGGCGCCGCAGCGTTGGATATGCCAAACGGTGTTACGGTTTCCCAGGCATTCGGACAAATGATTCGCGCGACAAAGCGGCGTGCCGTATCTCGGTCAAGTAAGCGGCACTCGAAGGCATACGCTGCAGTGCGAGTCAACAAAGCAAGCGAGGGCGGCCAAATCACAACGCACTCGGCTCTCGGGTCGCAATTGTTGATTCAGAGCTCTAGACGCCTACTTCTATAACATGTGCGCGGGTGCTCACAAACGTCTCCTCTCGACTGCACGCGGGTCAAATTGAACCAAAGTGAGCAGCTAAAAGCGCAATAGGAATCGGTAGCAACGGTAGTACTCACCCGGGGCACGACGCGCGACGCGGCCAGTTGTCCGTCGGCACTCTTGTGAAAAAAGGCAAAATAAAGACACAAATACAATATATGTATATACAAGAAATATCGCGCGCAGAAGAGAATGAAAACACTTAGAAGCAATAAAAAATGCACTTGACCATATCAAAATAGGTAATGGAATAAAATAACAGAGGGTTAAGAGGAGGGAAGCGACAAGGCAATGCGATCTCTAGGCAGAGCGGCCAAACGAGGGACAGTCTCTCCCATAATCCCTCGCGCGCAGGCCGGGGCGCTTGGGAAAATAGCAAATCGTCCATTGGATTTCCTTTGCATCCAATGCAATTTTCAGTCACAATAAATGCCACAATGCTTATTTATGATATTACTAAAAATACGCTTAGATGGATGTTCGTCCGTACGAAAAAGCATTTTCTTTTTTTTTTTTCGGGTGAGATAATGTTTTATTTTTTATCTTCATATCCAAGTTTACCTCACTTAAAAAATAGAAGTCCTAACGGGAGCTTATAGATCCACGCGTGCGTTTATTTTTTTTTTTTTTTTTTTTTTAAGGTGCGCTCATATGGGTAGCATTTGGAAATACAAGCTTGCCAGGTATATTCCCCTGCATGTCAGACCAGTTGTGACATAGTTTTCTGACCATTTTGAAAATATAAAGAGAGTGCGTGCGTAGCTTTGATGAGGGCAAAGGGCTGCGAGAGTGGGATTCTGAGAACTCTGGGTACGACGTCACGCTCCGGGAAAAAGGGGCTTCAACGCTATTTTGAAAACAATTTTCTAGAAACTCCGTGCACCAAATTGAAAAAAAAAATTGATAATTATTATTATGGAGGGCACGATACCCCTGTCAGGATGTTCCACTTACTTCCTGCTCACCCTCAGGTTGCTGCTGCCGCGGTTTCCTGCGCCTTGCTGTTGGGCCCGCCACTATCTTCGACACGGGATGCCGTAAATCAGCACATCGAGAGACACTCGTCCTTCTCTCCAAAGTTTGGGACGCTTGGCCTGTGTGTGCTGCACCCTCCAGCTTCGGCTTCCTTGTCAACCATGGCGGAATTACCCACTCCAGTCTGGCAACGGCTACATCGATGTCATCGGGGAGCACGACTACAAAAGAGGCCACAAGCACCGCAACACCTCGGGCACGATACCGCTGTTAGGATGTTCCACTTACTTCCTGCTCACCCTCAGGTTGCTGCTGCCGCGGTTTTCTGCGCCTTGCTGTTGGGCCCGCCACTATCTTCGACATGGGATGCCGTGAATCAGCACATCGGGAGACACTCGTCCTTCTCTCCAAAGTTTGGGACGCTTGGCCCGTGTGTGCTGCGCCCTCCAGCTTCGGCTTCCTTGTCAACCGTGGCGGAATTACCCACTCCAGTCTGGCAACGGCTACATCGATGTCATCGGGGAGCACGACTACAAAAGAGGCCACAAGCACCGCAACACCTCGGGCACGATACCGCTGTTAGGATGTTCCACTTACTTCCTGCTCACCCTCAGGTTGCTGCTGCCGCGGTTTTCTGCACCTTGCTGTTGGGCCCGCAACTATCTTCGAGACGGGATGCCGTGAATCAGCACATCGGGAGACACTCGTCCTTCTCTCCAAAGTTTGGGACGCTTGGCCCGTGTGTGCTGCACCCTCCAGCTTCGGCTTCCTCGTCAACCGTGGCGGAATTACCCACTCCAGTCTGGCCACGGCTACATCGATGTCATCGGGGAGCACGACTACAAAAGAGGCCACAAGCACCGCAACACCTCGGGCACGATACCACTGTCAGGATGTTCCACTTACTTCCTGCTCACCCTCAGGTTGCTGCTGCCGCGGTTTTCTGCGCCTTGCTGTTGGGCCCGCCACTATCTTCGACACGGGATGCCGTAAATCAGCACATCGGGAGACACTCGTCCTTCTCTCCAAAGTTTGGGACGCTTGGCCCGTGTGTGCTGCACCCTCCAGCTTCGGCTTCCTTGTCAACCGTGGCGGAATTACCCACTCCAGTCTGGCAACGGCTACATCGATGTCATCGGGGAGCACGACTACAAAAGAGGCCACAAGCAGCGCAACACCTCGGGTACGATACCGCTGTTAGGATGTTCCACTTACTTCCTGCTCACCCTCAGGTTGCTGCTGCCGCGGTTTTCTGCGCCTTGCTGTTGGGCCCGCCACTATCTTCGACACGGGATGCCGTGAATGAGGACATCGGGAGACACTCGTCCTTCTCTCCAAAGTTTGGGACGCTTGGCCCGTGTGTGAAGCACCCTCCAGCTTCGGCTTCCTCGTCAACCGTGGCGGAATTACCCACTCCAGTCTGGCAACGGCTTCATCGATGTCATCGGGGAGCACGACTACAAAAGAGGCCACAAGCACCGCAACACCTCGGGCACGATACCGCTGTTAGGATGTTCCACTTACTTCCTGCTCACCCTCAGGTTGGTGTCCTAGAATCATATCGCCGAGACAAAGTTGTATTTGTGATTACGGTATCGTGCCCACCTGGCGTTTACAACTTGCTGCTCACTGTGCGTTCAATTGTCGCCACTTTCAAAATCAAGTCGTACCTCATTCTGGAATTTGCTAAGAAGTTACTGTTGCTGTCATGGGACGTTGAGACCAGTCCTGGCCCTCACGACGCTCCCTCTGTTTCCGCCGCACCTGTCGATCAAACGCTCGTTCTCTTAAACCAACTCGCTGCTGGCCAAACAGAAATAATGATGGAAATTAGACTCATACATGAAAGGCAGGGGAAAACAGAGACCGCCTTAGCGGCCTTGAAAAGTAAAATTGACGATATCGATCGAGAGGTGCTGAACTTAAAATCAGTAAGGGACGGCGTTACCGCCGTTTCAGAGGTCGCCACGCGAAACAGTTCTGCACTCGAACAAATAGCACAAAGGTGCGCCGTGCTCGAAAGTCATTCCAGACGAAATAATTTGTTGTTCTTTAATGTTACTGATAGCAGGAATGAAACGTGGAAGCAGTCGGAAGAGAACGTCGTCAATTTTTGTGAAGAAAGGCTTGGTGTTAGAATAGAACCTTCCGCTATCGAATGTGCCCATCGAATTGGTTACTACAGAAACGACGTCGCTCCGTGTAGGCCGATTATTGTAAAATTCAACTCTTATAAGGATAGGGAACTTTAAAATTCAACTCTTATAAGGATAGGGAACTTGTGCTTTCGAAGGCATCCAAATTGAAGGGCACAAACTTTCGTTTGAGTGAAGACTTCCCCGAAGAAATTCGCAAAGCAAGAATATAGTTGGTTACGTTCGCTAAAAACCAAGGACAGGCCTTCAAACTACGCCACGATAAACTGATCATAGGAAGTTCGCGTTATTTTTTCGATCAAAAAGCCAATTGCGTCAAGCCTTTCTTATCATAACTTGTAGAAAAACGGCAGTCATCGCCCTCTCCTCAAGCGACTCGTAACCCTTGTTTTAGAACTTTGAATTTTTTTATCGCGAATGCGAGAAGTGTGTATGCAAAACAAGACGAGTTATTCTCTGCTATGCAATCGTGTACAGCTGACGTTGTCATCGTCAGTGAAACGTGGTTAACGGAGGAAATTTCTAGCTGTGAATTGATTATGAGCGATGATTATTTTATTGTTCGGAAAGATCGAGCCGGACGTAGAGGGGGAGGGGTTCTGGTGGCTATCAAAAAGACTTTGCATGTTGAAACATTCGATATAATTTCAAGTTTCGAGGGTGTATGGACCCGAATAAGAACACCGACTGTTCGCCTTCTGGTTGTTGCTTGCTACAAACCTCCCGGGATTTTGAATTTCTCTAGTTTACTTCAAGAATGCGTAGAACAGCTTGTTAGAACTTACCCTAATGATATGTACGTGCTCGCTGGAGACTTTAATTTCCCTGATATTGTCTGGCCGGTCTTTCCTGCATCCATGCCCTTTGAAAGTTGGCGCACTCTTCCAAAACAATGTCGCGACTTTGTAGATGTAGCAAGTGCTTTCTCCCTGTGTCAAATGAATAATCAACACACTCGTGGTTCCGCTGTTTTAGACCTCTTTTTCACTTCAAAACCCGAATGTGTAATGGAGGTTCACCTAATGGAGCCCTTAAGTGATCATGCGTCTGTTTATGTTGAAATGACCATTTCAACATACAAATATAGCCCGTTGACTAAAACCATTTTAAATTATCCCAAAGCAAATGTTGATGCGATTCGCGAAAATTTAGCGTCATTTTCTACTTCATATTTGGAGGGCTTTGCTTCTAGGTCTACAAATGAAAATTGGAATCTACTTAAATTCAGAATACTTCAACTGGCAGATCTTTTTATTCCTAAAGTAAACATACGCTCTAGCGTTGAAAAGCCGTGGTTTTCAGCAAGACTGAAAAAACTTCTCAATACAAAGCATCGTCTCTATAGGACTGCCAAGCTATCTAGATCCCAAGATGCATGGGAGAAATACGATCAATGTAATCTAACAACCAAGCTCGAAATAAAAAACGCAAAAAGGAAGTATTTTAATGAAGACCGTGGTAACATTATGAGGACCGATCCCAAAACGTTCTGGACTGTGGTTAACCCGAAGCAAGGAAGGCAGTCTTTTTCATTTTCCGATGACGCTGGAAACAAGATGAGTCCTCTCGAGGCGTGTGAGCGGTTCAGTCAATATTTTAGTGAAGTCTTCTCAGAGGACCTGTTTCCTCTTCCGGATTACTACCCTGATTATAATATGTATCATGAAATGCCTCAACTAACTATTTCTGCAACTGGCGTTTTGAAACTTATTGATGAACAGAACTCAAAATCCGCTCCAGGCCCAGATAAAATTTCAATGAAACTTCTCAAACTATGCAAGCATGAGTGCTCAACCCTCCTTTCCCTGATTTTTCAACAATCTTTAGACACGAGCGACATTCCCGACGATTGGAAGCACGCGCAGGTAATTCCAATACACAAAAATGGTTCAAAGAATGAGTTTGGTAATTACAGGCCTATATCGTTAACAAGTGTCCCTAGTAAGCTCATGGAGCATATAGTATTTTCTAACGTTATGAATCATTTATGCATTAACAACTTTATTTTTGTAAACCAGCACGGTTTCCGGCGATCCCACTCCTGCGAAACGCAACTTTTCGAATTTACCAATGATATTCATGAAAATCTGCATTCCCGCTTAGAAACGCACGCCACTTTTATTGATTTCAAAAAAGCTTTTGACAAAGTGCCTCATCACCGTCTTATGTTAAAACTACGCTCGTTAAGAATTGACCCGTTTGTAACGGAATGGATTGCAGGCTTCCTTTCTAACCGAACTCAATGCATTCATTATGAAAGTAAATATTCGTCACCCCAACAAGTAAAATCGGGCGTGCCTCAGGGAACCGTGCTTGGTCCACTACTTTTTCTGATGTATGTTAACGACCTGCCTACTCGTATTCAGTCCACGATAAGATTATATGCCGGCGATTGTGTTTTATATCGAAAAATAGAGGGCCTGGGTGACTGTACGCTTTTGCAGGGTGATCTGATGTTTCTCGAGACGTGGTGTGAAGACTGGCAGTTGCAAATTAACGTTTCCAAAACAAAATATCTGAACTTCAATAAAAAACGCACATCAACACAATTTAACTACACCCTTTTCAGTGTCCCCATTGAAAATGTTCTTACATATAAATATCTCGGACTTCATTTCACGCCCAACCTTTCATGGGAACCACATATTAACCATGTCACGGCAAAGGCTAATCAAACTTTAGGCTTTCTAAGACGTCACCTACACTTGGCAACACGGGAAACAAAACTGATTGCATACACATCTCTTCTTCGTCCAAAGCTGGAATACGCATCTCTCATCTGGAACCCGCATCAGTCATATCTCATTGACAAGTTAGAAGCCATTCAGACTCGAGCCACCCGCTTCGTTCTCCGAAATTATACCCGTACAAGTATAACAACACTAAAACAACAAACTAATATACCCCTTCTTGCAGACCGACGTAAAATAACTCGACTAACTGCCCTTCATCATCTGTACTATCATTTACCCTCAAAGAAAGAAAAATATTGCCCAGCTGCCAACCACGTCTCGGCACGCACAGACCATTCACAGAAACTTCAGCTCGTCACTCCTAGAACTAACACCTTCAAATTTTCTCCGTTGCAGTTATCTATATCGGACTGGAATTCCCTCCCCGACGACATCGTAACAGTAAAAGAATCCATTAGATTTCGTTCCGCAATTGCCACTTTTTACAATACGTAAGAAAGAGCGGAAAGAGGAAAGGATTCCTAACTCTTGTTGATTTGTATGTGTATTGTTGATTTTGCCCCCCTTATGTAAAGCCCCTACCGGGCGCTATAAGGGTATATTAAATGAAATGAAATAAATGAAAATGCAGATAGATAATTTGTGTTTCTTTTGTTAGCTACATTACCACGTTACCTCCCTTTTAAGTGAGTTCAGAGTAAAGAGAGCGAGCGAAAAGAGGAAAGAACAGTAATAAAAACGAACCAGTGCAACTGCAGGCCCAGATAGCGCATTGAAGAACTCGCTCAAAAGCAGATGGTCCACGGTACAAGCTTGGCTTTGAAAGCACAGGGTGCCGTGTTTACGCTAATGTTTATGCGTGATTACTGTTCCACAACGCGGTTCTGAAACGAAGCTTGGGAGTTTCGGTGCTCAGGGAACGCAAAGTGACTCTAGCTCACTCTGACCACCTCCCTTTTGGGTGAAACAAAACAGGAGATGGGAAACCTCGAGGTTTCCCCCTCTCCTCACCAACTTTGCATGTACTAAAAGTAGGAAGAGTTGAGGGCGGGGCATATTCTCTCAGTCCTTTCAGTCCTGCATTGTTGACCTGTTAATGTCTACAATTCTATTGCAAACTGCATGTCAAGTGTCATTAGGGGAAAAAATATGCACTCGTGTGGAGCTATTAACTTCTATTGCAACTGTACATTGTTAAGTGCATAGTTTTGTTCTTTCTAAAGTGTATACCTGAAGAACCAATTAAGGCAATTCAAAGATTCACCAATTGACTGAAGGGCACTAATTATAACAGAATTTTAAAATGGGCTACTTTGTACATGATTTATGAAAAGGCTCAAAACAGGGTGTCTAGAAAATTATTCTTTTGAAATTCCCTGTACTTTCCAGGTTTTCCCTGACCATTTCAAGTGAAAGTCCCTGACCACTCTAGATGCAGTTGAATATATACGACCATTACCACACAAGGCATTGAGCATTTAGCACAGCGGGGATCATTTTGCACGGGCCTAATCTAATTTGTTTATTCCGAAATATTCGGGTTCGTCCAGTCAAAATAAAATGAGGACACCAGATAGAAAACGTCACAGAAAAGCGCCAATTAATTGGGAAGAAATATCTCATCGATACCTAGCCCTACTTTCCACGTTCATCAGCATTTTGAAGCAGGACGATTGTTCAATCTAAGGAAGCATACAAATAACCATATTCAAGGAGCTGTGGAAACCATAAAGTTCAGCCACTTGCCCAATATCTGGAATGAATATTCCATGAAATTCTAAACTTACCTCGCAATCGACCTCTCCAAGCACTGGCACAAGCACTGGCACGGGAGGTGCCTCCGGTGCGCCCGCCACAAGCTCTGCTGCTGGAGCAGCAGCATCAGCGGCCGGTACGGGTGGAGCGGGAGCCACACCAGCTCCTCGCTCAACGTGAACTAGAGCAGGAGCATCAGCTGCAGGAACTACTGCTGGGCAAGCTGAGCAGCTGGCCCAACACCGCCAAGCGGGACATTGTCCCCTGCAACATAATAAAACACTGTTTAGAAACGAGACCTTCTCTCCTGCAAGCCACAGCTCCGCAAATGGGCTAAACATGGTACAGTAGCCGACCGATTTTTCGGATGCCGAGAATTCAGACATGCTTGATTGTTCAGACGTCAACACTTTCCTGGTGCGTTGATGGCATGAGGGATTCATTTTTCTCGTAACACACCGGGACTGGAAAAAATGTTTCTTTGAAAAATAATTATTCCAATATGGTTTGTAAGGTTTTGCAAGTAGTGCAAGCAGGACACAAAACAAAAAAAAAAGAAGATGAGAGAAACCGGAAATGCGCTAAATTTTGCCGGTAGTGAGCTTCTTTACAAAGAAATACATGTGAATAGCTAATGAATATTCAGGACGAGTATTACCGACGGTTTGCGAGATGTAAGCTCAATCTTTCGGACGAAATCCAATAATGTAGCAGACCGTCTGGTCACCTTTTGACCAGTTGCACAGTTTAGTCGCTAGGCACAATCTACCGCCTGATTAAAGTTCAGCCTTGTTGGTTCTCTGGTCATGCCTATGAACAGCTTCCTCACTCCCTCCTCCTCAACAAAAAGAACTCCTTTCTCTTCAATGACGAAAGGATGTGTTCTGGCCAAGCTCATTGGAAACTGCATATTTACAATGTTGTGACTGACTGCACAAACGTTTTACACTTCAAGGCCTCATCTATGTGCACGGACTATGGTTTCTTGTTGAGGACATGATTGTTTGACAAACTGCAGAAAAGTATTTCTTTGGTCAACACAAGAGTGCTGCCAAGCGAAACGGCGTCATCAGCAACAAGAAACAAACTCTGAAAGCTCCACTTGCAACCTAAGAGAAGGAAAGAGAATTATAGACATATCTTGAACTCATTGATACATTGAAGCGAACCAACAGTATATGCCTACTTCTGTTTGCGAACAAGAAAAAATTAAAGGTTCTTTTGATCCCTCGGATAAAGTGGGAGTACACATAATGTGTAGTGTGTGAGGTGGGCAACCCAAAGTGCCTACACGCTTACCCTGCAGTGCTAGCAGCTCCTCCTGCAGTCTTCTCGATAGACTCCTCTCTGCCTGGAGCTCCTGCTCCAGGTTCACGACCCTCTGCTTTGCCGACTTCAGCTTCTCAACGAGTCGGGCATGCTCGACAAGCGACACAGCGGACGCCGTGTCCTCTGTCTTCCTCTTCTTCTTGTATTCGCCCTCGCTGCCCACCGCAGGGGACGGCGACATTTCAATCTAGAAAAGAAAAAAAGGTCCAGGTGCCTCGATATTCATTTTATATAAACTTCCAACACGGTATTGGGACAGACGTAGTTCACATTAAATTGCACCCCCCTCCCCCTTTATCTTTTTAGGAGGTGAAGGATCCAGCCGTATACCTGTGATTGCTCCCTCCCCCTGAAAAAAATGCTTCCCGATGCCCATAATCATATATTCGATATTCACGGCCATTAGTACACCTTGTGAGAAACAGCTTGGGGGTCTGGCAGCACTGTGCACATGGCCATCTTGAAACGTCAAGTAGCTTGAGTTTCGGTTTCTCAGCATTTCCAGAACATGGATGGTCTGCCACTCAGTGCGATACGGAAACTTTATTGTTCTCTTACTTCCGATCACCCAACGTGGACAAAGGACTAGGCCGTCATGCCTTTCATCTCCGAGGACACTTAATTCTCTTTTCGATGTGAATACGCATTAAGTCGTGCTGTTCAGCGGTAGACTGCTCTATGCCAATACATGCAACTCAAGGTTAGTTTTTTTTATTTAATTTTAGTGGCAAATGTTTTTTTTTCTTTTTGAAACACTTTGTTGTTTTAAAGGAAACTGTCCTAGGCAATATTTTTCAGGAGCTGCAAATATCTCACATTGGTTTTAGATAGCATTGACTTCAAGCACAGCTGATAGATGTTGCGCTATTAATGAAGATTTGCACAACCCTGACAGAATAACTGCATTTACTTACTCAAAACTACCCCCGAGCTTCTTTGCCCTAAAAAAAAACGTTACCTCAACTGTGACGGAAAAAAAAAGAAAGGACAAAAGAAAGGAAAAAGAGACTATGAAATGAAGTGTGCACTGCTTGTGTTGCTCCACTCGAGGTCCGCAACGCAAGATTGCGGCGCCGCGGACATCAAAGTTTTGTCGAAGTGGCGTTCGACAAAAAACACATCAAGATCGCATCTCTGAGTGTTGAGTAAACAGACACGTCGTCTGTGTCTGCTGTGCTTTTTATTCTACAAGACCGCACTTTAAATATTCAAGTGTATTAGATCAACAAACTCTCCTGTTTTAGAAATGTTTTACAAACCTCGTTTACCGACGCCATATCGGGTGTATAGAAATAGCCGCAAAGCAAAGATAGTGCTTTCTAGCTTTTCAAAGTAATTGTTATTTTTTTAAATATATGACATTAAAATGGGGGCTCTCTGGTGCTTACAGCTTTTGTTCTTTACTGTTAACCATACGTATTTTCATTTATTGTTGGTGGCGTGAATTAATAAAACTCTTTTTTTGCCCCGCTTAACAGCCTTGGTCTCGTCCGCCTACATTGAACTGGTTCCGCATCAAGAAAAACGCAGGTCGAGACTACAACGTGCATAAAATTAAAAACAAAATTATTAAAAAGTTCAGAAACAAATTTGGTACAACTTCGTGAAAAGATTAGTGCCTAGTTCAATAGTTGTAAATGGCTTCACGCTGCGCGATAACGTCCACATTACTTCGTGTTGTCGCTGATTGTTTCTGAAAAAAAAATCTCAAATAACAAATTAAAAAAAAAAAGAAAGTGAACCCTGTTTACGTAATTGAAGATTTATCGCTGCGGAACGCAGCAACGCGTTGGCATCGCATCTGTCGCACGAAGCGCGGTCGCTTGTTTATATGAGGTCTTTGCCGGTCGGGTCACCAGTTTCGTTTTCTCGCCGCTAGCAAGATCGCAGACGTAGCTCTCGGCGCTCTACATTTTGCATATGGTCGATTGCTGTATCGTCCTTTACACACTCTAGTACCCCTTGCGCTGCGTGTACCAGCTAACAGAAAACACTGTATGGGGAAACGAAATAGTAGGAAGAAATATTGTGTATAAAGAATACTTCTACGGTAGTTAGAAAGTAAATTACGCTTATACTACTGCACCCAGTGTACTTTCTACCTTAGTTGAATTACAGTCACCTGCAAAAGTTTGCGGGGCGCGGGAGCGTGAGACGAAATGACTGGTTGCGGTGCGGGGCCGCTCTCAAGATTCGTGCTTCAAGAGTGTGCTTCCTTTCGTGCTCAAAGTCATGTTTGTTTTGCTCGCTTCCGCCTGACGGTGCACGAGATAGCCGGGACCGCCGCAAGGTCCCGGCTATTTCGCTATGAACGCCATCATGCCATGCGTCTGCCTCAACGACTGTGCTGGGCGACGGAGCTCGCGCATGCTACAGATAACATTTCGCGTCACCTTGTTCCAGTCACTGCTATCTCGTGGGTGTCGAACGGAAGCGAGCGAAAAAATCATGACCAAGAAAGAAAGCGCATGCGCAAAGCGCGAGTCTTGAGAGTGGCAACGCGCCGTGAGAAGACACAGCCAGTCTTTTCGGCTGGCGCTCCCATGCCCCGCAAACGTTTGCTCTCAACTGTACATAACCTCTCAGTTACTTTGTAAATGCAATCAAGTACTTTTAAATACGATAGCATTTATAAGCGAACCCTACGCACTTTAGGCATCCGCTAGTCCGTGGATTTGTAACAGCTTTTGAAACAAGCATGCGCCGGCACATTATAATTCAGAAAATAAAAACATGCCGCCGGCACTGTGTTTCAAACCCACAACTCTTGGTGTCTAAAGCCAGGCATCGTATCCGCTTCACGAACATTCATGGGTAAGCATTTGCGAAAGAGTTACTGAGTGCAGCCAATGAGCTGCGTTTATGCACCTGCCAGTGCTTCAACGCCAATATTGCCCTAGCAATGTGTGTAACATCTAGTCGCAGTCGTACATAGCCACAGCTGAGGAAAGCTGTGTGAACCCGACTTGAGCATCATTTATCGTTGTCAATAAGCGAAAGCAGGTCACGCCAGAGGAACGTCTATGCAAGTGTGCTGAGGCACAGCGACAGCGAAGTGCCTAGGACACATCGGAACTATGTTTGTTGAAAGTTAGACAGGCAACTAGCAACAAGAGGATTATTGAAGTGCATGAAACGGTTCAAGAGAGGACACTTTGTGCTGCTATGCAAGCAGGACGCCAAACAAACGAGGACGTCTTGCGATACTGGAGAAGAGATGCAACTTCGAATACAGCGAGATTGGGACTTAGAGCAGGCGAGGACATCTCGTAAAACTGAAGAGGGCCAACTTCAGATAAAATGCGACCGAAACACCAAGCAGGAGAGTACGTGTCTTGAAATTGAAGAGGGACAACTTCGGCTACAGCACAATCAAGACCAGGATTCGCCAAGCTGCGGCTCTTTGCGCGTTCAAGTGCGGCTTGCGGTCTGCTTTCATACAGCGTATCTACCCTCCGGATCTGTGAAACAGAATAGCAAGCAATTTAAAAAAAAACGTCTATACAAATAGCCCTGACCAGCCATAATGAATGGAGAGAATTACTCATGAAGCGAACAAATGCAAGATATTCCTGAGCATAACCGAGCAATTTTACCCACAATTACTGCCAACTGGGGCCATATGTTGGGCTTTTGTGTCCTCTTTTCTTAAGGTAATTGAAGTGAAGTATGTTGCCGATTTGAAAAAGGGACACAAAAGACCAACATAAGGCCCCTGGTTCTGAACAGAGTCGAAGAATAAGGTAATAAAACAGCCTAAGGCGCACATATACCTCAACCTTTGGGTTCAAAATCATGGGGATGGCCACGTGGTTCTGCAGGGCTGCTACCAGCTCACCCCGTGTCTCTGTAAAACAAAACATGCACATTGAATTACGTCTCAAAATCCTTGTGTTTGTCCCCCTTTCTTCCCCTTGTAACCGGGTTTATAAGTATGGCCGTTCATCAGCTAGCCTGCGCTATAAACCTTATTTCAACAAGTCTTTTCTTTTATACTTTTAAAAATTAAATGCACCACCTAGTCGAACTTATGTGGCAACTTTGTCGTAGCTTACAAAGCCGATGTGTTACGATTTATTTTGAATGTCGTGGCTGCCATCTGGACCACCCTGTAGTTCAACAATGTAAAACCCTTTGCTTTCGCCACCCAGTTCTTTGAAAATCGGGCGCAGGGACATATTCGTGCCTACAGAATTTCGCGAATTCTAGACGCTGCAACGGGGGACGCCGGAACGGGGGACGCCAAAACGGGGGCCCACCAAATTTTCGCTTTCCACGTGTCCTTAAATTTCGCTTATTTTAAGGACGCGTGAAATTCGCCGAAAATTCGCGGCTCGCGAACATTAACGGTTAGCAGCAACCGATGTGCTTCGAGCCCGTGATGCATAGAAAGCAACTTCTTACCACAAAGCATCTGGATCTTCGCTTGTAGTAACCTTCCCCGGCGCACGCTCCAGTGGTTTTCCAAATGACGCTCTTCAGAATGTCGGGGTCGAAATCGTCCGCACTCGCCGGCTAGAACTTCGTGATGCGGTTTGCGCTAACGATAGCCTTAGCGCCGTCAAGGTAAATAACGTACGCGTGGAACATATCGACAGCATGATGTAGAAAACCCGACACTGTGGTAAAAGCAGGGAAACTTGGTCTAAGAAGAGAGACAGTGGGAAAGAACGTCTCAACGTTTACGGTTGAGGTGAAGACCAGTGTGGGTAGGATTGTATAGATAACAAAGGTTGACCTTGTGACGTCGGTGGTCGGTGGTTAGGTTGTGGGTATATAAGACATCGAGGAAATGAACGCAGTAGCTGAGTTTGAGACGTTCTTTTCCCCTGTCTTTCTTCTTCGACCAAGTTTCCCTGCTTTTACCACAGTCTCGGGTATTCTACATCATGATCAACATCCACCAGCTCGCCTGCGCACTCACTGTATTTTCATATCGACAGCAATACCACCGGTCGAGATAACCCTAACGTGTTTTTGAATGCTTTGGTCCAGAGCACTGATCGCAATGGTCCAGGGCTGCCACAGCGTCCAGAGCACTGGCCAGCTCGCGGGCTCGCGTGGGCGGCGTGGGTACGTAAAGGTTGGACTGGATTGAACTAACATTCTGCCTTGGTTTATATTTGTACTATTATTACTCGTATAATTTTTAAAACATTTAAAATTATCAAAAGAATTTACCATGTTAAACTTATTTGTTGTTAAAAAACATTGTTTGTCCGGCGTTAGTAGTTATCGTTGTTATACTGCAGTTAGGCTTGCAGCTATGAAAGCCAATCCAATCCGATCTGAAACAAACCGAAACCAAGGTAATTTTTGCTAAAAGTCGAAGAATATTTGAGAGGGCATCTTTCCAGTGGGTATCAAACTGATATCGGTCATAATATTTGAGAAAACAATTGTTCAGGCGGCAGCGGTACAGGGCTCAAAACTATACAGATAACAACAAAAACAAGGAAAAACTTTCGTTCATCTCGGTTTCGCTTTGCATGGCTTTCGCTCGTTTAGAAAAAAAAATTGTATGTGCATGCTCTCCGTGCTCAAGGTGTGACGAGTGCTAGTTGCTCGTCGGGTAAATTTGAGGCCACGACAATGGAATCAGTGCCCAAGAGAAAGCGTATGAAGAACTATTTAGAAAAGGGTGAGCCGTTCATAATTCCGAGTTCAACGAAATGCCGGAACCGGACCGAGCGCGGTTGTTGCCTGGAAGGGAGCATTGCGCCCGGCGGCGAGGCTTCACCTTCTCCTTTAACGTCTGGATACGGGCAGCCCACATTGTACATTTCCGACGACCCTGCCGAAGAACTCAGTGACCAACTCGAAACGGATGCTTGCTTTGATGAGTCATTGGATGAATGGAGCAACATGGAGACAGAACTTGATCATGGCGATCCCTGCCAGCAGGACGACATCATCAATGAAGAACATGATGTTCCCGACAGTATGTCCCCCCCCCCCCCGCTTACGATGAAGCACCATGTCTCGCCGACAGCTTTGCGGAATACGGCAATTCCACACCACCCCACTCAACGACAACCAAAGCAGAGGCTGTTGCCCTCATTATGTCCTTCCTGGCGTCGGAAAACTTGACTTGGTCAGCGCTGGACAAACTACTGCGTATGGTAAACGCAATGTTCGGTGTTGTAAGTGACGTGCTTCCGAGGAGCAAGTACCTATTCCGGAAGCTTTTTGGGCGCCCAAAACTGAACGTGTGGTAAAGTACCATTACTACTGTAAAAGCTGCGGATCGTTGCTTGATTCAAGCGAGCATGAAACCACCCAAGTCTGTGCCAAGTGTGCAATGGCACGCGATCTTACAAAGGTCAAAAGCGATGTTTGCTTTTTCAGCACAATGAGTCTGCAACATCAAATACAGCAGATAATAAGTGAAACAAATCAAGTGCTTTACGAAAACTGGGTGAAGCTAAGAGAAGAAGCCCAGGCACCCTCTGATAAAATTCGGGACATCACAAGTGGAGCAGCTTACAAGCACCTCCAGCAGACGGGTGTGCTTGAGTGGACTGACCTAACTACCACGTTTAATACGGACGGCAGCCCATTGTATAAGTCTTCAAGATCCTGCGTCCGGCCAATCCAGCTTATTATCAATGAGCTGCCACCAACCGTGCGGATCAACCACTGTGCCCTGGCAGGACTTTGGTTTGGCTCAACCCACCCGGACATGGGCCTCTTTATGACGAACTTTGTTGAAGAAGTGACGTCTCTCGACACCGTGACCTGGAAGAACGACTCCACTGTCATGACTTCAAAGGTCCACGCCCTATGCTGCTGCGTAGATGCGCCAGCGCGGGCTGAAGTCCGCAACCACACCCACTTCAATGGGTACTTGGGTGCCCCTGGTGCTTGGCTTGTGGAGAGAACGTGGGGGGGGAAGTCTTGTTACGTTCTGCACACTGTTTGCTTCTCTTAACTTCCTGTTGGTCGCGCTCATTGCTTTTGGACTCTATTTAAATCTGCCAAGTCAAACTCTGCTGCTCTTGGTTCACACTTTTAGGAAGCCTGCGTCATCGAGGCGCTGTACCAGATGAAGAGAGGACACCTGAAGGAGTGCCGAGAGACATGAAGCTGGCCCTACAAAGTGGGGTGTCACTCAACGGGGTAAAGGGATCTTCTCCTATCGCCACCCTGCCCAACTTCAACCTGGTGTGGGGTTTCAATGTAAACTACATGCATTGCGTCTTGTTAGGCTTTGCTCGTCATTTCATGGAGTACCTGCTCAACTCAACTAACTGCCACGACGACTTCTACATTGGTAAGTTTCATATAAACATATTTAGCGTGCGAGTTGCGCACTAAATGAAAGAACGGTTTCAGCTGAGGTTGTGGCCGCAATAGTTGTGAAATGAAAGAACGGTTTCAGCTGAGGCCGCAATAGTTGTGAAACAGAATTTATTCTCACAAATTTAAAAACAATTGCAGTTGATCAGAAATTATTTTACAAGCATGGGTGACACTCCAGCACATAAAATAGTTTAAAACTGTAGTAAAATAAATAGGAGATATCCATTAAATATATTTATTTTGCATGGTTTGTCTTTGCCACCATATATCCACAAAAGGGAAGTGTTATCATGGACATTGATTACATTCCTATTACGTCTGGTGTAGCAGATTGTGCTGTACTCTACATATGCCAGTGTTTTTGCAACATCTACCAAACGGCAGAAACTTTAGTTATAACCGTTTCATGCAAGCACATGGGAACAAGATGTATAGCCCTGGACGATGTAAGCCAAAATAATTTAGTGCTATTAATATTCTCTCCCTGAAATGGGAAGTTGAAATAGCGCGTGGCAGCACTGCAACTCGGCATATCATTTTAACAGAGAATATGTTTATCGGCTGGTTTGAAGCGTTTCCGGCGACACCTACATGAGGCACTCTTGTTATGCAAGCGGTGTGATGTACATACTTTGAACAAGGGAAGTGCATCACTCAAAATCATCTTCAAGTTTAAAAAACTTCGAGATCGATCGGAACCGAGACACCACCCATCGGGTTGTGAATCGGACATTATACCAACCTTGCTAACCAGGCACTTGTCCAAAGCGAGTTCGGATAGTCTACCTCTAGCTGCGAATGTGAGTCACGTTCCAAAATCACACTCTAATGTAAAACACGCCAAGCGTTTGAACCTCGGCGTTCGAAAACCTGCTCGCATCCAGCTTGGCGTGTAAGTTCACCTGCCAGCTGTGCATCTCGTGCATTTGTTTATACCCAGTATCCACTAAGGACGATGCATGCTTAGCTGCCTCGTCATCATGCGCTTTCTGCAATTCCTTTATCATGCCTGTTGCTTGGCGTGCTCCTTTTTATATACTTCTGCGTAGTCGTGCACGAAAAATACATTTTGGTACACTTGTGCGCCATATATGTGTTGCTTTGTCGGGGTTGCCACGTGATAAGAGGTGCCAAAGTAGGTTTCATTTCACCGGAAGTGCAAGCCTGGCAGAAGCTACGAGAGCGAGCTCCACGCCTTGGAAGTGCCTGTCTGCTACGCACAAGGGCTCATGCTGTGCAAGAGTCATTCAGGGCGACATGCACACACGTGTAGCTTCTGCCTCACTCGCACTCATGCCGAAACTGTGTCTGAAACACGGCTTAGGTAGGCGACTCTGGCTAGGCGCAGGCTTTGGGTGCAATCAGTAGGTTTGCAAACACGCCCACACTTTTGGCAGGGCTTCCTAAAATTTGCTCAGATTGTTGGAGCAAATAAGTGGAGAGGGAAGAAAGCCTCGAAAAGTGAAAGGAAAAAGGGCTTAGCTAGCTTGTACTACTCAACCTTTGTTTTATAAAATCACTGCTTCATCTTTGCAGCTTTAATGACTATCCATTTTTTTTCGCAGGTAGCCCATCCCTGGTGGCAGAAATCAACCAGCGACTCCTGAGCATTCGGCCACCACACTGTGTGACTCGTCTTCCCCGACCTGTTGGCGACAGGAACTTTTGGAAGGACAATGAATGGTGGCAGTGGTTTCTCTTTTACTGCCTTCCATGTACTCTCGGCATTTTGCGACAACGCTACTGAAACCATCTCTGCTGCCTGGTGGAGGCGATTCCCATCCTTCTGTCGCAGGAACTTTCCCAAGGACAGCTCAAACATGCTGGTAAGCAGTCAGCTTTTACGGCAGAGGCCATATGTGCCTTGTAATCTTAGCCGATCAGTGGTGTGTAACTGTGTGCTTGTTGTCATGACCGATTGAGTTGCCTAGGCATCAGCAAACTGCAACTGTAATGGTGTTGGTTTAAAGACGTGATAAATTGGTACTTCCACTGTGCTCAGTAAACATACCATCAAGTTTTACTATTTTATCGTAAAGTGCCCACTTTCCAGCGCTTTCTAAGGGTTATCGTATTGGCAACAATATTTGTAAAATCTTTCAGATCCTTTGTAAAAAGATGTAGTAAATTTTTTTTGCTCGAGCTGCATCTCGCCAGTTTGCAATTCGGTGACGGCCACACTGATACATCTACTTGTACGCTAGGGGGCGAAAGCTATCATTGTTATAAGGGGTATAGCCGCTAACACCCATCCAAATCCAAAATAACTTTCTCTTTAGAAAATCTTCCTTCAGGCAATTTCGGTTGTGGCGCACGTCGTGCATTGTGTTACCGGAAGTTTTGCGCATGATCCCTTGAAACCACCTGTACAGCAAGATGTCGGGGAAAAACTATTTTCAAGTGTGCATTTCCAGCTATTCGACCGACTTTCCATTTATCACGATGTCGCGAAAGGTACGCATTTTGTAGTTTGTGCCGTGGCGATGTTCTGTGTCATCTCAGTACGAACATTCTGTTCGTACTTAGCCGGGACATTCTGTGTCATCTTGGTACAAAAAAAAGCACAACGACTCTGAAAAACTAGTTGAAACCAACGAGAAGCTTGGAGAGTGCTTTAGCCGATGAACGGATCACGAAACTATCCTAGCAGAATACCTTTTACGGCATTTTTTGTTGAACAGAACGAGCCGTTCACGGTAGCTGATGACACTGGAGACCTCTTTCAGAAAATGCTCCCAGGCTCAAAGGGAAGCTACTAACTATGCTTGTGCTCGAACCAAGACAGCTGCAATAATGAAGGGAATGGCTCAAAAAGAGACCGGCGATGTTGTTTGTAGTTTCAGGAGCGTACCGTTCTCGGTCGCGACTGATGCAAGCAATGACGTTGGCAACGATGCCAAGCTTTATCCCATCGTAGTCACGTTTTGTGACTGAATTTTGAAGAATAAAACAGTTTTTGTATTTCTTCACACAATTGTAGTGTTTTCTGGCATCCCCTGTAGTATTTTGGGCATTGTAGGGTTGGCAGGTCCGCATATGGGGCCACCTGCCACAGCACGGTGGTTCGAGCTCTAGCCGAAGCTTTCGCCAAGAGACGCCAGAGGGCCATGCCACTTAAAAAAAAGCTGTACTACCACCACGGCTATCGCAATCACTTTATTTGCGGGGTATAGCAATGCGCCTTTGGTTTTTTGGTAACAAGCTAAGTCTACTTTAGCACAAGGATAGCTTGGTAAATTTTTTTTATCTATTTTAAGTCCACTGCAGGTTGTGTTTTGGTGTAATTGAGACCAAAGTTGAAATAAAGATAAAGCAAGTGGAAGGTAGGAAACACCTAAAAATGAAGCCTTTTGGTGTAACCCAGAATGGTTGTCAGCATTTTATAATGAGGCATGTCTTTTAGATAAATGTTGTTTCCGTACTATCACGATTCATTGAAACACGAACAGCGGACCGCGGGGCTTTCAGTATGCGCACACGCACACCGCAATGGTCAAGACATATCCAAGTTGCAGATGAATCCTGGTACCCCATGGTGTTTCTGTGCATGTGCAACCTTCGCTAGCCCGTCAACAGGCTGTGCAGCATTCACTGAAAGCCACGTGCTCCGTTGTTCGCATTTCAATGATCCCAATAGTACAGATTGTGCCAAACTTGTCTAAAGCAAATGCTAAGCCTAGTTTGTGAATATATTGTTTTGTTTCTGTTGGCTCGTGCATAATTTTGTAAAAGTACTGAGTTTTTCTGGCTTCTTTGTCCCATTACGTACTCATTACCTTGAATAGGCCTGTTGCAAAACGTACAGCGCCACGACGGCAGGGAATTTCGGGTACCCTCGGTACAGATCACGTGCTTTCTCGTTTTGCCTCCGCGACTGCGCGCGCGTCGCGGCAGCTATTGCCAGCAGCTGTCACAGCCGTCCGTCGGAACGTCGTACGTCGTTGGCGGCATACCTTATCTGTGGCAGCGTAAACGCATCGCGAAAGGTGATTTGAATACGTTATTGGTCCTAACTTACATTCACGTCTTGCAGTGTCACAGAATCCACTTTTTTTTTTACCGCGGCCGTGGTAGGGTTTGACTAGGTTCGACAAATTGTTGGCGCAGCAGATGACAGAGGCGGTACAGTACAAAGGAAAGGGTTGAAAAAAGTGCAGGCCCTCTCCCCCGTGCGCTCGTCGCTCGTCCGACGATCCGACTCTGCTACTCGGCTCTGGGGTCCTCGAACGTTGTTGCTACGGTAACCCGCGCCTGCTCGCGTAACCCGCGTGGTAGCGGGAGGGAAGACGATGGGTGGGGCATACCAAGTACTCAAGTACTCCCATTATTCGTCGTGCGGCGTGCATGGGCGTTGGGAATTTTTCAGAGGATCTATTTTCGTAAATGTTCTCCAGTGCCATCAAATTTTAGTTTTTCTCGGCAATAAAATTCCGTCCCGCGCTCTACTCAAGTTTGACGCATTCTGTGAATGCATAAGGACAGGTTACACGCTTAGAATATCTGAATATATCAGATGCCAATAAAATAATGTTATTTTTTGTTGGGACAAAGGCTTTCCTTCAATTTGATGTTCATAAAGAAATGTTTTCTAAAAACACGATTGAGGTTTGTAATTGTCGACAATATTATGCAAGTAGATTTCAAACTAAGAGAAATGAGACGTTGCAGTAGTAAGTTATCAGACACTTGTTATGTGACTGTGTCTGCAAGCGTGACTCGATCATTTCCCTTTTTTGTATCCAGGCCATCTCATGCAGAGGTTCGTGGCACAGGTGGAGCGCCTGTACGAGAGAGAGTCATGTATTACCTACAATGTTCATCAGCTCCTGCACATTCAGAAGGTGGTTGAGCAAGTGGGGCCTCTCTGGACCCATTCAGCTTTCGTGTTTGAGAGTGGGAATGGGAACATAGTCAAATCTGTCACAGCTGTCAAAGCGGTACCAATGCAGATAGTTGAGAGAGTTGTGGCCGCGCAGGAACTTCAACAGCTCCTCACTTGCGTTCCTCTGGGCAACGCCACAAAGGAACTTAGCCATGAAATGCTGAGTTTCAAGAGGGTTGCGCAGTGTTTGTACACTTACGTTGCATGCATGCTGGGATCTCCCACAGCTGTGGGAACCTTGGCATCTGATGAGGATGCTGCACTAGAGGTGGCCGGCGTCTTACTGCCTGTTGTAGCTCTTGAGCACAAGCGGTTCATTTTAGAAAGAAAGGTGTACAACATCAGTCTGTACTCAAGAGCTAAGAAAGGTGACTCGAGCGTCATAAAGACGAGACCAGAAGAGTATTTTAAAAACATGAGCATTTTAGAAGTTCACTCCGACACTGCAACAAAATTTCTGTTGCTCTGCAAGGAGATTGTGGAGATAGAGTCTGATGTGAGGTTCCCTAGTCACATCAAGGAATGTTTCGTTTCCCGGCAATCATTCTTGACTGCCTTGGATGTTGTAGACATTGCCTCAGTTTGCCTTTTTATGGACTTTGTTTCTGAAAACACCGCTTATGTTTCTGACATACCAAACACAGTAGAGCGAGACTAAACTGCTTTTGGGTGTTATGTTACTGGCTGTGGCAGATGTCAGGTCCGAATTACAACAACGGTCCCGTGTTTTCAGTTTTTATTTTTATTTGGATTCGGGAGTGTATTTTTCGGCGTTTACTTTTTTCCACAGAATCTGGGTTTTTCAGGGCTTATTTTTGGTATCAGCAAGAAATCTTTGTTTATTGGGAGTGACGTGGCTGAGGGATTTTTCATTTTACAGGCAACAATAGCATGACCCGAATTCGGAATTTCTGGGAAACGGCCCAATACTGATAAAAAGAAGCTCGATAAGTGGTGTTGTTGTCAGAGAAAAACACAGCCTCGTGGGTAGCTCAGTCCAAGCTGTATGGGTCAACAAAAAAGGAAAAGCTGTTGATAAAAATATCTTTTCCTGAAACTAGGGGGTCTCTTTGTTCAAGGCCATACTCTAATTTGATGTTCTTTAATTTTTACCTGCTCCGATAAAACCGCTTTGAGGGTTATTTATCCGGGTTTATCAGTATTTACCGAAAACACGAAACCCTAAGTACAACATGAACCAAGGGCGGCCACAAACTCGCAGTGCTCAAGAGCCTCCAGCAAAATTGTTTATTTTTAGTGAGCCGTATGTGGAGGAGGAGGGGGGTGGGTTATATGGTATTAATATTCTCCTTCACGTGCCGTCGGTATTATGTTAGGTATCCCTTGACATTATAGTTTAGTTTAACTATATGAATCGTGCTTTCAAAACGAAATTGGTGTGTATCTTTGGTTCCTGTCAACCAGACGTTTTTATCAAGAGGAGGCAGATGCTCAATACAACTTAGCCATTTTTTAATTGCATGTGTGAACTGACCAGTGAGCTTGGTATTTTATTACGCAGCTGCATTGCATTCCAACAAAAACCACAGGACAGTAATTTTATATGTCGTGTCTTGGACCCATTTTTTGCTTCAAGTTTCACATGAAAAAGCTTAGTGCTCGGCTCCAACTGTTTTAATCTGGGAGTTCTCAGATCATGACAGCCGCAGTTGGGGGCATGAAGAGCCGCATGCAACTCGCGAGCCGCAGTTTGGCCACCCCTGTCATAGACCAGAAACTGATTTGTTCGTGGAGAAATTTTGGCTGTCGTGGCACGTGATACCAAAACTCAGGAGTGAGAAGCACACCGAAAGCCCTTTCCCCAAAACGAAAACAGAGTGGAAAGCACATAATGCTCCTTTCCTGTGAGCATGCAGCTGGGAGATATTCTCTTCATGATCAGCTCTTACAATGCCCTCTTATTGCTGGCAGGGCTTTCAGCATGCTTTTCTATCCTAGTTGCAGCATGACGATCCCTTGGCCTTTTAAATTTGCCCCTTGTTTACATAAAGCAGCACTTATCTAGTGAATTCTACCAGCTGCTGTGGTCCATTTTGACAGTGGACTACAAATTTCTTATTAGTATGTGCCAAATATTTAAATTCTAATTAGCGAGTTTTACTTACATTTCAGTAGCTATTTACTTCACATCTTGCAAGCTAACCATGCCTATAGTTTTGTGCTTTTTGGTGCTTACCAATAAATCCCAAAAAGTAACCCCCGAACAGGGTTGGGCAGATATACTCAAAAATGTATTTGGAAATACAAATACTGGGATACATTAAAATAGTAGCTAAAATACTGATACTGAAATATATCTGTAAAAGTGTATCGCGATACGTATCGGAAATATATTTTAAATAGAGGCAAAAAGTATTTGGAAATACAGATACAGGAATACATTTTAGGGAAGGCAGAAATACAAATACAGAAATACTGATACTGCAATACATTTTTCGAATTTGTTTGAGACGCCAAATAAGATGAAGCTTTAAGTTGGAAGTGGAAGTTTTTGATCCCGAAATTACTTTCTCGTATTTGCCTTGAAGGTAGTGGTTTCAGAAGACGAGGAGTCTTCAATGGGCTCAAAAAAACGTTCCATCAAGGACTGACCGCGGTCCCTTCCCTGAAATCCTGTCTGTCTGACGAGGGATGCGAAAAGACTTCGACCTCTAAATAAATTCCATATCATCCTAAATTCCATCAAAACGTCACCACGTCCCTGTCCGATAAGGGCGCCGCTGTCAACATTGATCACATGACGTCCCAGTAGAATGAACTGGTATTCTTGATCTGTAGGTGTGGCCTTGAACATGGAACTTTACCACGCTGCTGTATGAAAGGACAATACGTACTTCCGTTGTAGCCTGTAGGTTACCTCGTTGAAGATCATAAAGGCAGTGTCATTTGGAATTTTCGAGAATAGTGGACCACCTGAAGCATTCTGGAACACATGTCTTATCTTCTGTTACAGTTGGAAAAACGATACGGTGACATCCCTGTTGTGAAGGTCCTTCCTGTTGACCCTCCGCCACCGACGCATGAATTGCAGTCCTCAAGTTTCGCCTAGCATCATCCAAACAGAGGCCGCGTAGATTGCGACCTGATATTGCCGGCACAGGTGCGAGCTCGAGACGAGTCGCAGGTAAACAAACTCTGAGTCGGCACAGCGAGGCCACGTCTGGCCTCCTACCTGGGTTTCGGATCACCAGAGCAGCGGGTAACGTTCACGTCGGCTGATGACGTACCCTTGAGCCGTGCTATATAACGGGCGCAGCCACAGACGCATTCGAATATGTGTTGAACTTCACTGCGTGAGTCATCCTACTATTTCAAGTCAACCACCGCCAGGCTCTTGCTGCAAGGGACTGTGATTCAGCTTTGCCGGTTGGGTGTACTGTGTACGCTAAGGCAAAGGAGACGGTTAGCCGCGGGCATTGGATGCCAGCAAACAATGACTCAAGAAATCCCTACCTAAGGACCTATGGCAGAAGATGCTCTGACTCCACTCCTGGCACGCCACCTGGCTCGAGTCCCCGACTACGCAACACTTCTCATAATAAAGAAAAGGACGCATAGAAAAATAGTTTGGATATTCGGAAGGAAACTTGGTCAGCATAGTAAAAATGCCCCAGCATCTCCTTGACCCTGGTGACCTCAGAAGTAAAAAAAAGAAAAACGCGTTAGGACTGTTTGTTTTTTTTCGGGGGGGGGGGGGGGGGGAGTATTTTTCAAGAAATGTAACGAAATACATTTCACCTTGATTGTATCGCGATACAAAGAAACATTCAAAATGTATTTCGATACAGGAATACAGATACTGGTGAAAAAAATGTATCGCGATACAGAAATACAGATACGAAATGTATTTCTGAAATACTATCGCGATACATTTGTATCGCGATACTGCCCAACCCTGCCCCCGAACTTGTTTTCTTGTAATCGGGGAAAGCCAAAAACTCCAATTTGAAGCACTTAGAAAAGTCTAGTCTTTACAGGAAGAAATCATTACTTGCAACTTTGTTTTGTTAACCCGGAACATGCCTGCGCTGAGCGTAGCTGGTTTTTTCTCCGGGAACCACACCCATTTCTTGTTTTTTAGATGCGGAGCATCTCTTGCTCGGGTCTATGTCCCGCGTCCGCGATGTAGTCGGCACTCGAACTACGCACGCGCAACTCTCCTCCTTCCCTCTCTCCAACAGCTGCGCGTTACTCTCTCCGCTCTCTCTCTCTACCAGCTGCGTGCACTGCGCGTGCGTTGGCTTCTACTCACACCGCGCGCGCACGCGCAACTCTCCTCCTCTTGTCTCCTCTCCTTCAAGTGTGAAAAAAATAAAATAAACGGCGAGCGGCGAGCGTTCCAACTTTCTCTGCCGCGAGCCGCGACGAAGGCTCGCGTAGGGGGTAACGCTAGGGCAGTCGGTGGCGCCATCTCTCGACGTCAGCACGCAACTGACTCTTTCCTCGGAACCAACACGATGCTCCGCATCACCCCATGGTTCCCCTCGGGAAGATGGTGTAATTTTTTTTTTTCTATACTGTATCGGGACAGCTTCCAAATGTTCGGCTCACATGTATGTTCTCCGGAGGTTTTGGAATCGCACCACTGTGCCCCACTTTCTTCAGTGCGTAAGGTCCCATTAATGCAGATTTCTTATTGATACCGAAAATAGGCCCCGAAAAACACTGAATCTGTGGGGGAAAAAGTGAACTCCAAAAAACATATCTGCATTGAAAGGCGATGAAACCCCAAAACAGGGATGCCTGCACTGACAGTTGCCATGCCCGATTAGATTACACTGGTGTAGTCATTATTTCAAGGGCTCTTATTTTGGAAATGCCACCTGTAAAATAATCACACTGCGTATATTTAAGGTATTGAAATTGTTCTGTGCATACTTTGAGCTGTCTTATGTGTTTGACTTATTTAGTTTATCCGTAGACTGATCAGCAAAGTGAAATGTGTGCCTTAACTTCTTATCTCGGCTTTTTGTTTTCTGCCTATTTCTTTGTCTTTACTTACTTTTGTTTTGTCAATTTGAAGAAAGCATGAGACTCCCCTTCAAATGTTGCTTGACATATTGTATTTATTTATGACCTTGGTGTTCATATATGCATGGCTTGTTTTTACTTTCAATAATCATATTAATATTATTTCTAGAACTTTTCTCACACAGTCGGAAATGTTTAAAGGATTACTACCATGGATTTTGTGAACTGATGTGCTGTAAGGCACTCTACGTTGTTCATAGGCACAGAAATAAAAAAGTGGACAAAAAAATAAAGTATTTTTGTTTTATTTTAGTGCTTTGAATTTTGTGCATGCCTTAATTACTTAGCAGATAATGAATATAAGTAAGTGAATGTAACTTATATGATATTTATCTTTTCGATAACTTAGAAAATTAGTTTGTCTTTTTGCTAGAAAAAGTTAATGTCACTTGAGGAATCAAGTTTTGTATTATTTTTATTTTTCGCGTTTTATGACTTTAAATTTGTATGTCATAAAAAGGGTCATTGTTACAGCTGGAACTTCAATTTGAAACTACCTAATATGTAATTTTCTAATTAAAATTCTTTATTAAAAAAAATATCAGATTAGTTTCGCGGTGCGCGCGTTCCTGTCGAGGTCTGATAATGTTTGGGTGGTTTTAAATGGTGTATACCGGTAGAACCCGTATGAGGTTCCCGACCGCCGGTCGCTCCAATATGTGGTTGCTGGTGACTGCGCATCGATTACTGGCCACCGGTACGCTATACGTGGCTTGCACATGACGTCATTTCCGATGCCCTCAAGAGAAAAGGGAAAGAAGGAGCTCCCCTCTTATCAGGATCCTCCTTTGTGCCTCTCGGATTTGCACAGGCGTCACCATTCTCCTTCCAGAAGATCATAGAAGATTAACCTGTCACTCAAAATTATTAGAAAAGCAGCTTCCCTCTCCTCCTTTTACATGGTGTTCAAAAGTATGCGATGTGACGTCAGTCCAAGGAGCCTATACACGAGCTCATCTCTGTTACGTCACGGCGCGGTGGTGGCGCGTTGGGCGCACTTCCGGTCTGGGGCTGTGGGCAGAAGTCCCCATGCCAGACGTATATTCCTGCGTTGTTTTGAAAGGAACCAGAAAACACCTGCTTTCTCGCCAAAACGCCGCGACTGGGGCCGTACCAAAAGTGTCGAGAAAGGTTTGAAGGTCAGTTTTCACGTGCTCGGTTCGTCCGAGAATCTGGATATGTGCCGTGAAAAGGGAAAAGCAGACGTCGTCGGACATCAATTGCTTGGGCGGGAAGCACTTTGGTTGA
This sequence comes from Ixodes persulcatus, assembly GCA_013358835.2. NCBI lineage: Eukaryota > Metazoa > Arthropoda > Arachnida > Ixodida > Ixodidae > Ixodes > Ixodes persulcatus. Next base: position 22,251 of record JABSTQ010001559.1, on the reverse strand, counting down.
TACTTCTGGTCATCAGATTTATTTGTTTTGTTCCAACATGAACGCCAGAAAACCGTCAAGTTGTGCGGACCACCTGCGGACAACGTTCGGTGCGTCTTCAGGCTTAAACGGCCGCCTGATCGTTCGAACTGTCGTCTGCTCTTTCATATGTTTCTGCTTGTCGTCTGCTCTCTTAGATGACGCCGGCCCGTAGACCAATTGTTGGCCCGGTACTTGCGATAGGAAGTAAGTGCAGGCCTCAAAAGACTTAAATTTGAAGGTTGGTAAGCAGACTAGATGTAAACAGTAGATACAAGGAGATGTTGATCATTGTTACCAGTGACCATCACCGACTTGTTATGCCTGATTCACTTGGTCCGATCCTGCTTGCGATTTTCAGTATCGACGTCGACCATCTCACGCTTTTGCAGCCCGAGCGGCGTCGCGACTGAAAATTGCGAGCGAAGTCGCATCATGCGAATCAGGCTTTAGCGTACATTCTGAGGCGTCCACGCGGAATGAATCGCAACATGTCACATTATTCACGTGAAGTTTTGCGGTGTAACGAGCCTCGGTAATATCGCTGACGCGCATCAAGTAGTCAGGAAGACACAGAATCAACAATTCGAACGCGAAAAAGGGCAGGGGGACTCATACTGACGTCTACAACATCGCATGTCAATGGCTTGTTTATGGGCGACGGCGAGCTTCTTGCCCACACCCCCATCGCGCATGAGCGGCGCCGGTGGCGTCCGCTAGGCGCGCTCCGGTTTGTTTGCAAACATGAGTTGGTGGATGGATGGATGGATGGATGGTAATGGCTATACCCTTTGTATTGGGCGGCAGCTTGCGCCATCTAGTCCAACAATACGGCCCACCAGTGTGGCGTACCGGCTTCGACTGCACGTGTTCACTCGCTGCCTCCCCGCAGCGGGCACCTGTGAAAGCAGGTGTTTGGAGAGTGGTGTCTCCACGAACCCCGAGCCATGCAGGTTCGCCCGCCCACGTCTGGCTGTGCGTGGCTTTCCCGTGTCTGGGGAAAAGGGCATCCTGGTGGTTGAGCCGAGCCCGGGGTAGGTTTGGACCCTTCGGGGCCCCCCGAATGAGGCAATACACCACTTCGGCCCCCGCTTCTCATAGATGGGAGTCCTGGTATAGCCCGGCCAGGATGATTCAGTCTAGTCGCCATTTCTACTATCCCCTCCCTTCTTTTACCCTTGTCTTCTCCTTCTTTTCACTCTTCCCATTTCTCTTCTTTCTTTTTTCAACTTCTTTGGCGGCAAGGGCTAACCTTGGGTGGCGACAGACCGCTTGTCCTAAACCACACTTGGGTATAGTACCTGGGCAGTGCTAATAGTTTAACGGTTCCAGAAAAGCCCTTTTTGTTATGGTCCGTTAACTATTCCCGTGTTGGGCTCCGTGGTGGGTGGCACACCACAGGTTTTAAACACTCTCCGCCTCTTATGGCTGCCCCTCCTCCTAAACCCAGCTCAGGACAGCCCTGGAAAAGGCGCTGCCATGAGCACAAACCCATAGAAAAAGACCCTCCTGTGGAAAACTTCACCAAGTTCTTTGTTGTTCATTATTTAGATGAACAAAGACCCGTTGCAAAGATATCGCCTTTTGTTGTGTCGAAGGTCCTGGAACATCTTATCGGGTTCTCTTATAAGTCCAAGAAACTGCACTCTGGAGACCTCCTCGTTGAGGTCGATACAAAACCCCATAGCGAAGCATTGCGCAGGCTCACAAACATCGTCGATGTGAAAGTGTCGGTGAGCCCTCACTGCACACTCAACACCATCTGTGGAGTTCTCTCCGAGGACGACCTTCTGGAAGCAAGTGAAGAGGAGCTCCTTGAAGGACTAAAAGGCGCCGGCGTTGTCGCTGTAAAACGTATTTTGTTCCGTAAAGATGGCAGAGAAACTCCATCAAGGCACGTCATCCTAACCTTCGAGAAACATGCCCTCCCCGCAACAGTAAAAGCAGGTTACCTGAACTGCCGCATTCGTCCCTACATTCCCAACCCGCAACGATGTTTCCGCTGCCAACGATTTGGCCACGGATTACGGAGTTGCAGAGGAAGAGAGACCTGTGCTATATGCGGAGGTCAGGATCACGTCGCTGACATCTGCGACGCGGTGGCCCGCTGCAGTAACTGCAGTGGATCACACCCAGCCTACTCCCGCACCTGTCCTCTGTGGAAACAAGAAAAAGAAATTCTTTCACTAAAAGCCAAGAAAAATATCTCGTATCCAGAGGCTAAGAAAAGGTTGTCGTTCCTCTCAAAGGGAGGCTATGCCGAGGTGGTGCGCAGGGGCCCTGCACCACGCTCGGAGTCAAGGGCCATCCAGGTCTCCCCGGAGATGCTGGCGGTGACCCTCGGGGTCCCAACACCAGAAAACAGGCAGCAGCCCCCTCAGACACCCCGAGGGAGCACGCACGCTGCCCCCTCACAGAGTGGGACGGCGGCAGCCGTGCCCACTGTCTCTCCTGGGCCCTCCCCGAGTTAGAAGGAGCGAAGCTCTCGCCCCAACTCGCTCGAGAAGGGCTCTTCTTCTAGGGAGCGGCGTGACTCTCGCACCGCCCCTGGCCCTAATGGAGTGGAACCGATGGAGCAGGACAATTTGCCCAGCTCCTCCTCCACTCCTCCCTGTGGATCGGGCCGAGAGCGGCAACTGCCCTCTCGAATGCCCGATCAATTGAAGCCTGCAGGCAAGCCTGCCTGCAAACCTCGGGAGATGGAAGTGGCAGCTGAGGCTGCTGATCCATCCAAAAACCTGTCTGACATCGAAGACACGGATTGGCAGACCCCAAAAGCCAAGCACAAAGCAAAAACACCCGTTAAGCCTCCTAAATGAACTCTCTACCAAAGGCGTTTAATTTTACCCCATGCATTTGTCCTCATGTACATACCCCATATATTTTAATTTTGGAACTCTCCAATTTCACATTGTCTACTTTTTTTTTGTGTATTGCATTATGATAAATATTTTGAGGTCAGAATAACCTGGCTTTTTAATATTAACTCCATTATTCATTTTTAGCGGTTTCTAAAATTTTGTCCAAATTTTAACGACCTTTTAGCTTCACACATTTTTATGGCAGGAGGATTTTTACAGTGGAATTGCAGAGGACTTTTTCACAACCTGGATGATGTTCACTCCTTGCTTCAGGAGTGCACACCCTCTGCAGTTTGTCTCCAGGAGACGTATTTGGGACCGTCGAACAGTAATGTTTTGCGATCATTTCAAGTCTTTCGCAAAGATCGCATAACAACGTCTGGCAGTTCCGGAGGAGTTGCCATTGCCGTGGATGGCATGGGTCCAGATGTTGAAATCTCTTTGAACACTTCTGGAGGCTGTCGCAGTACGGTTGAGGTTAGATCGCGGTATAGCGTATGCTCCCTCTACGTACCCCCTTCATCTTTCCTGACGCTGTCTGATGTTGAACACCTTGCAGACCAGCTTCCAGAACCCTATGTCCTCCTAGGAGATTTTACTGCCCACAATCCGCTCTGGGGAAGCCAACGGGTCGACAGCCGAGGATCTGTTATAGAAAGGTTTCTCTCCCGAAGAGCTGCCAGTCTCCAAAATAATGGTGAGGCCACATATTTCAGCTCGACTCACCACTCGTTTTCCTGCAATGACCTATCCATTGTTTCTTCATCCATGTTCACAAATTTTACTTGGACTGTCCTGAACAACCCACGTGGCAGTGACCACTTCCCTATCCGTCTCATTCCCATAGAGCCCCCTCCTATTCTCCCCTACTGTCCCCCTCGGTGGAAACTTTCTAGAGCAAACTGGGAACTTTTCCGGGAATGTGTAACATCGTTCGTCCTGCCTGTAGCACACTCTATTGATGAAGAAAATGAAATCATTACAACTGCCATTGTTGACGCAGCTCGTGCTGCTATTCCACAAACATCGGGTAAGCTACCCAAGCGTCCAAACCCTTGGTGAGATAGTGAGTGCAGAAAGTCCAGAAATCACCAGAATTGCGCTTGGGCAAAGTATCGGCGGTATCCCACCCCCACCAACCTTCTAGTATTCAAGCGCCTGCGAGCAGAAGCCCGCCGTGTTAGGAGACAAGCGAAACAGCGTTCCTTTCACTCGCATGCTTCTTTGATTAATAGGTTTGCTCCAGCCAAGATTGTGTGGGACAGGGTAAGGCGAATGAATGTTGATTACTCCCACTTTTCAATCCCCCTGCTGTCAGCCGACAATGGAGAGGCGTTTTCAACTTTGCAGGAACAGGCCGATGCACTGGGTAGACATTTTGCGCAGGTCTCCAGGTCTGGGAATTATACAGAAAAACTTTTTACGCTTTAAAACCAAAGCTGAGAAGGTTCCAATCCGCCGATCTGATAGCTGTGCCGAAGAATATGACCGGCCTTTTACTCTCACTGAGCTGCATCGAGTCATTGCCATAGCAAAAGCCACATCCCCTGGGGTTGATGACATTCATTACAATATGATCTCCCACCTACCTGAAACATTCCTTGTCATTCTCCTCCAGTTCTTCAATAGAGTGTGGGCAGAGGGAAAGCTGCCGAGCGTGTGGAAAAGGGTTATTGTCATCCCTATCTTCAAACCGGGAAAAGACAGAAGTAAAGACTCCAGCTACAGGCCTAAAACCTGACTAGCTGCCTGGGTAAGACATTTGAGCGGCTGGTTAACAATGGGCTCATGTTCATTCTGGAACGGAACTCCCTTTTAAGCAATTTACAGCGTGACTTTCGTGCTGCAAGGTCCACTGCCGACCACCTTGTATGATTGGAAACGGCCATCCAAGAGGCCTTTATAAACAAGCAGTTTTGCTTTTCGGTATTATTCGACCTTGAAAAGGCTTACGATACCACTTGGCGGTACGGTATCCTTCAAGACCTTATCAAAATGAATATAGGTGGAAACATGTTTAATTGCATCGCAGACTTTTTGCAGGATCGCACCTTTCAGGTGCGATTGGGAACAACCCTTTCGTCATGTTTCATCCAGGAGAATGGAGTCCCACAAGGATGTGTCTTGAGCGTTACCTTCTTTCTTATTAAAGTCAACTCCCTGTCCCAAGCAATACCACCTTCGGTCTCCTACTCGCTTTATGTTGATGACGTCCAGGTCTGCTTTTCGTCATGTAATTTAGCTATCTGTGAGCACCAAATCCAAGTAACCATTAATAAAATGAGTAAATGGGCTGATGAGAATGGTTTCAGGTTTTCTCCTGAGAAGACCGAGGCTGTTTTCTTCTCCCGGAGAAGGGGAATGTTTCCCGAACCATCGCTTCACATAAATGGCACACCCCTTCCCGTCCGACCGGAACACAGGTTCCTCGGTGTGACGTTTAACAGCAAGCTTACATTCGGCCCCCATATCAAGGCACTGAAGCTGAAATGCCAGCAGAAACTAAACATTCTCAAATATCTTTCACATCGCACCTGGGGTGCGGACAGGGTATGTCTTTTACGGATTTACAGGGCTGTAGTGCGCTCTACCCTGGATTATGGAAGCCTTGTTTACGGATCTGCGAAACCATCCACCCTCAAAATGCTTGATCCCATTCACCACCAGGGGATTCGTTTGGCAACGGGGGCATTCCGTACATCGCCGGTACTTAGCCTGTATGCTGAATCGCATGAGTGCGCACTCGAGAGACGTAGATTTTTCCTCGCTGTTCAGTACTTTCTAAGACTCCATTCTTTTCCGCAAAATCCTGCTTACGAAATAATCAAAAACATAAACTATGAGCGCTTATTTCAGCACAAACCATCTGTAACCCCTCCCTTCGCACTACGTGTAAGAATTGCTACAGAACAATACAATTTTGATGCTCTTTCTTCTGTCCTTGAAATTCAACAAAGAACTGCACCCTGGAAAATTGCCAATACTCGTTGTAATCTTTCTTTGACCAAGCACAGAAAAGATACAGTTGACCCTAGTGTTATCAGGCAAGAATTCCTAGAGCTGTATACCTCGTACAATGGCTACAAGCACTTCTTTTCTGATGGATCAAAAACCACAGACTACGTTGGCTGTGCCGATATCGGCGAGGGCGACAGATCTGTAAAGAGGTTAAACGAAAATGCCTCAATTTTTACTGCCGAGCTTTATGGTCAGATAACTGCAGTTGACCACATTGTCAAACATCGATATAGAAAATCTGTCATTTTCTCAGACTCTCTGAGCTCACTGAAAGCACTCAACTCCTCAATGTCTGGGAAGCACCCTCTGCTTGTGCAACTTTGTAATGTACTGACACAAGCACTGGCAAAAAAATACAGATAGAATTCTGCTGGGTCCCTAGCCATATTTGCATTGATGGCAACGAGCTAGCTGACCGTACAGCTTCTGCGTGTGTAGATAGGACAGTTGACTATAACAGCATCCCTGCTACTGATTACCGAGTACTACTAAAAAGGCAAATAAAATATGCCTGGCAGAGGGAATGGGATTCCCATCTACAAAACAAACTCCATCTAATTAAGCCCATCCTGAGTGAGTGGCGCAGTGCCAGATACTGAGAGCGTTTTTATGAGATAGTTTTATGCCGGTTGAGAATAGGACATACCCACCTTACCTATAGCTACCTCTTGCGTAGGGAGAGTGAACCGACCTGTGACTATTGTTCTGAACCATTAAGTATACTTCACATTTTGATAGTTTGTCAACATTTTGAACATGTACCATTTCACTTGGCTCTTTTACTGGGTGACGAGCCTCTTGTCCCATTCTCACTAGTTTTTAATTTTTTGGAAGAAATTAATATTCTGCGGAAATTATAGGTCTAGTTCCTAGTCAGGTTCGCTTTGAGGATTTAGTCAGCTTTTAAAAAATGTAGATATCTTTTACACAATGTTTCTGGCGCACTATAGCCCCGATGCTGCTGCGCCAAAAAACCCCAAAACCAACAAGCGAATTTCCCTACTACGTTATTCTCGGCGTCCGATTTGTATCCTGGTTAGCGTGTATGAAAACATCTGCGCAAAATAAAACACAAATCAGCTGATACAAATTGAAGAGAGACGACAAGAACTCAACAAAACTCCTCAGTAGTACCTTACGTCCATAAATTACCCATAAATTAAACAAGATAGCAGCGAGTCATGACATTAACGTAGAGCGCTCCTTACCAAACCGAGCGCATTCCACGTGCCGCAAAGTAAACTGCAACACAAACGTGAGGAAAATTTCCAAGATCGCTGACATGACACACTATGCCTCGTGTGAAACTTTGTTTTATACCATTCCAGTATCATGTGGCAAATACTACACAGGCGAGACTGTCAGTTGCAATAAGGATAGGACACGTGAACATGCAGCATCTGCCAAGGTAACCTCAGCAAACCATCTACCAGCTCATTGCCGCATCTGTAAATGCAGTGCAGCTTTCAGCAGCATCACCATCCTCGCAAAAACACAAACCCGCATGTACAAGAGATGCTCAAGGTCGTGGCTAACGTGTAAAATAAAGAAACATGCGTCAGCGTGCCTTTGATCAAGCTCACCACAAAAGAAAAACACTGTTCGTGGTCTGTCACGCCCTGCTGAAGTGTTTTTTTTTTTTTACCTGGGATTGTAAGTAGAATGTATGTGGCTCTCATTTCAATGCATTTAATTTAATTTCATCATGGGGTTTACGATTATATGGGGCTCTCAGGATGATAAGAAAAAAACAAGCAAATAGACAGGGTTCAAGAAGAGGAAGAAGCATTAAAACCATAGTTGGTAGTCCAGCCAGTATCTCTACCTCTGTCACTCTAATAATTGGGGTTGTGGTGATATTTAGACAGCGTGTAGTTGGTCAGCCATTTCAAAGATGCGACGAGTCACTCGCTGTAGATGAGAAATTTAGTCAGTGCAGTACAACCGCTAGCTCGGGGTCTTTAACGTGCACCACGCAGTAGTGGTACACAACCGCACGCCGGTACGATGCTAATCCAGATCGAAACGGGAAGGGGTGGGGATTGAACCCAAGATTTCTAAGTTCTTTAGCGCGAGCTTTTGCTACCCGTGCTCCGAGCTGGTGTGCGCTAGCCCACTCGGCCATCGATCCCCCATCTATCTATCTTCATTTGTTCTATCTCTGCGTTTTGCGTTTTTTCGTCTTCCAAGTTCAAGCTGGCCCTATCCTAGTCATGCATATTTTAATACTGTTGAAAAAAGATGAGTGTATAGTAACTAGTAGATGACGGCCTACCGAAAACGTCAGTACATTTTTTCACTATCTAGATTATGGAACTGGAAATCTAGCTTGAATTTTTGTCTAGAAACCTGAAATGCAGATTGGAGACAAAGAAATTATTTTTTAAAACCTGAAATCCAGATAGAATCTAAACAAATTTTGCAGTTGCATAATCCAAATAACAAAACGTTATGCAGGTTTTTTCGGTAGGGCTCTCAACAGAAAGCAAAGAATGTCAAGATAACTGTAAAATAAATTGTGTCTATAACATATTCACACATATATAATGTTTTAGCAACTACAACATTCAACACACTTTTGCAGGCTTCTAATATTTGAAATAAGTTTATAATGGGCAAAGAACTGATTATATAACTGAAGCACTAATGCTAAAAAAATCAAGTGATAACAGACATTACGTAGCTTCTAACAACGTTGTCTTAAATTATGAACATGTAACGTCCTTTTTTAATGTGAAGAGGGCACATGCAGTCACATGTATTTTCTAGCATATTAGGAAGAGCAGTCATTCGATAGTCGAGGTTTTGTTTATCGTAATTTATTCATGCTTCTCGGCATCTGTTATTTAGACTGCCTGATAGAGTAAGCTCATAGAGTAATAAAAGGACTTTCTCATACTGGCTGCCATAAAATTCATTAGAACCGTCCAATAAAGAGATTTTTATTATGAGGCATACTGAGCTCAAAATATTTCCAACTGAATTGAGCAACGGGAAAGGCAGTGTGCTAGGTCTGTTGTTCTATTAAACAAAATGTCAACACGTTGGTGGGTGATGCAATTTAATTCTTGTTGAAGGCCCCAAAATAGTCCTACACGCAAATGAAAGCTGAAGATGTTACTCGCGAAACTGAGTGTTTACAAAGCACAAAGAGCATAAGGTTCCTTTTCTATAAAATAAATTTGCCTCCTCCCCCCTTACGTTGGTCCGCGACATTTTGGGCGTGTGTTATCTTATCCCCACACTCAAAAGAATTTGAAACCAGACCTGTTCTACAGCCTTCACTTCAAACAATCAAACGTCTTGTAAACACTTGGGAACAATTACCACTGCCCAAACCTTGTGCCTTTTTAAGTTTGCTATATGTGATCTTCGGTATTCCATACATTTTTTTTTTCGCTGCCCTATGATTGCAGTCCCTTAAGCTGACTTTGAAGGTACGTTTTTTATTCTCAGATAACTTGAAACGAAGAGGTCTGGCTTCTGCATACCAAATAACTTGAAGCGAAGCGATGGGCATACACAGGAACGGTTCAAGGACTATGAAAACAATAACATAAGTTTGAGTACAAGGTCAACAAGATTATTGCCCAAACTGACCTCGGGTTTTCCCCAAAACACAAATAGTTCGATTTCTTTCTAGGAAAAACTGCTGCTGTAAAGCTTGGACTTGGGTTTGGGCTAGTTGGTTGTACACAGTGTTGGCGGTAACGCGTTACAAGTAACGGCGTTACCGGTAACGCGTTACTTTTTTTGGTAACGTAGTAACGTACTCGTTTCTTTTCAAAAGAAGTAACGGGTAACGTACTTACGTTACTTATTTTGAGTAACGTGTAACGAAATTACGTTACGTTACTTTACTTCCTAGAACTTAAAAAAAATTAAATTTCGAAATTCAGCTGTTTCTGAAGTACAACAGCGGAGTGTGCTTCGGGTAACGGAGGAACTTGTTCACAGCAACTATCTGTACTTCGACATGTTGTGAATAAAATATTTTCAAAGTTTCAATCTCGGCTGGTGTTAATTTCTGTGCTGATGAGGGAGGCCGGTTCTTCTGTTAAGTTCCGTGCCAACAGGTTATAAATCAGCCTCATATATATACTTCCGCGTTTTTTCTTGTAACTATTCGGGTGAAACCCTAAAAAAGAGAGGGTAAGTAAGTTTCCGCATGGACATATTTTAGCTATGGCGCTTACGCACATATCAAACGTCGAAACAGCACATGTTTTAGTTCGTGAACAAAACGTAACGCAACAATAACGTGCGTTACTTTTTATCAGTAACGGTAACGGTAACGCGTTCCTTTTATTTTGAGGTAACGTAGGTCGGTAACGCGTTCCTTTTATTTTCAAGTAACGAGTAACGTATTTAGTTACTTTTTTTTCGGTAACGCCTACAACACTGGTTGTACATTGATAGACGTGCTGCGCTGCGAAGTTTAACGCGTGACCAAAAATTGAAAGGAAACAGGAAAAGGATGATTTACATTGAGATGAGGAGAAACACGACGAACACAAATGGGCGCAGACTAACAACTGTTTATTCTTTTCTTTTTCTCCTATCAACGCATGCGTTTCCCCATGCGTAAGTTTGGAAAAGAACGAAAGCTATAAAATAATGATAAATGTCTTCATAAAGATGTGTGGACTTGCGATTGTTGTGGTGTTTTTTTCATTTTTCTGATAAACGTTCGGTTTTTGTGGTGTGAGAGGGGACCTTGAAGCTGGTGCTGGTGTCCGCCTCGTTATGGTATGGAGTGTCTCAGCAGTTCAATTTTCTTTTCGTTCAGTGCAATGGGTGGATCACTTACACACGTGCCGTGCTTCCCTGAGGCCATGTGGAAGGCTTCTATGATTTCGCGCTTGTTTCTTTTTTTCGATCTGTCCATGACTGATGTATTTCCAAATAGCGGTTCGCAGCTGCATCTTGCGCAATGCGCTGCTAAGTTGCCAGGAGCTTGCAATTGCCCGCATGCATATTTATGTTCTTTGAGTCTGTCATTTAAGCACCTCCCCGTCTGCCCGATGTATGAGTTTCCGCACGTGAATGGTATTTTGTAGACGACCCCTTCTACGCATTCTACGAACTTGCTTTTGTGCTGTACCCCACACGTCGATTGACCCGGTGTGTCGCCTTCCTGCTTGTTAACCTTTTTGCACAGTCCTTTTAGGTTATAGGGGGCGGATAGAGCCACTTTGACCTCGTGCGTTTCTGCAATATTTTTCAGTCGGTGCGAAAATGTATGAATGTATGGCATAACTACCAGTGGTTTTTTGACCGGGTCCTTTTCCTTGGTTTTGTGATTGCCTCTGAGTGTTGCTATGCATTTTTCTGCCACAGCTACTAGCAGGGGTTCTGGGTAGCCGCTTGCTTGTAGTCTGTTGATTTGCCTTTGTAGGCCTTCTGACATTCTGTGGTGGCATGATTTCTTTATGGCCTGCCATACGCACCCAGGGGCGACATATACCTTGCAAGAGGCAACAGAAATCTAGTGCCATTTTTTCAGGAGATCGGAGTTATAAGGTTCTTTCGATACGTGGACGAGTTTCTGGTATGTTTCCCGATGAACAAAATGACAGAACCCGTGTGCGAAAGGGTCAAGCAGGAGTTCAAGAAAGTGCAAAGAGGCCTAGAATTCACATTTGAACAACCGGAGAGACGCAGGCTGCAATTCGTAGACATCGAAATGGCATTTGGAGAAAAGCATACATGCTGGATGTATAAGACCAGAGGGACAAAAGGCATATTGCCGTACGACTCGGGGCACACTAAGTTGGTGAAGAGGAGTGTCGCCTCTGGGTGCGTATGGCAGGACATAAAGAAATCATGCCACCACAGAATGTCAGAAGGCCTACAAAGGCAAATCACCAGACTACAAGCAAGCGGCTACCCAGAACCCCTGCTAGTAGCTGTGGCAGAAAAATGCATAGCAACACTCAGAGGCAATCACAAAACCAAGGAAAAGGACCCGGTCAAAAACCACTGGTAGTTATGCCATACATTCATAAATTTTCGCACCGACTGAAAAAGATTGCAGAAACGCACGAGGTCAAAGTGGCCCTATCCGCCCCCTTTAAGCTAAAAGGACTGTGCAAAAAGGTTAACAAGGAGCAAGGCGACACATCGGGTCAATCGACGTGTGGGGTAAAGCACAAAAGCAAGTTCGTAGAATGCGTAGAAGGGGTCGTCTACAAAATACCATTCACGTGCGGAAACTCATACATCGGGCAGACGGGGAGGTGATTAAATGACAGATTCAAAGAACATAAATGTGCATGCGGGCAATTGCAAGCTCCTGGCAACTTAGCAGCGCATTCCGCAAGATGCAGCTGCGAACCGCTATTTGGAAATACATCAGTCATGGACAGATCGAAAAAAAGAAACAAGCGCGAAATCATAGAAGCCTTCCACATGGCCTCAGGGAAGCACGGCACGTGTGTAAGTGATCCATCCGTTGCACTGAACGAAAGGGAAATTGAACTGCTGAGACACTCCATAGCATAACGAGGCGGACACCAGCACCAGCTTCAAGGTCCCCTCTCACACCACAAAAACCGAACGTTTATCAGAGAAAGGAAAAAACACCACAACAATCGCAAGTACACACATCTTTATGAAGACATTTATCATTATTTCATAGCTTTCGTTCTTTTCCAAACTTACGCATGGGGAAACTCATGCATTGAAAGGAGAAAAAGAAAAGAATAAGCAGTTGTTAGTCTGCGCCCATTCGTGTTCGTCGTGTTTCTCCTCATCTCAATGTAAATCAACCTTTTCCTTTCAATTTTTGGTCACGCGTCTAACTTCGCAGCGCAGCACGTCTATCACTGCTGTAAAGGTGCTGTAAGTTAGATGAAACTGAAGATCAACAACGAAAACAAGATAATTTTGTTTATAATTGTTGTGTATTCAAGTTCTCGCGCCCCGGTCCTCACCGAGGAGTCCCGTATATTGGGGTTCCCCCAGATTGCACCAGATGGAACCACGCGTCCGGAGAGCACCGAGCCGGGCGCGTGTCAGGTTTCGTTTGCGCGTGCCTGCGGACCCTACGCCCCCGCGAGACCGCGCGCGTCCCCGCCGAGCGTTGGAGCGACTCTCCGCCATGTAATCCGCCAGCCACACGGGCTGGTTATGTATACTCCAATAAATTTGAGTTCTACGTATCAAGGACACAACAACTGGCGACGAGGCAAGTGATCCCCGGACTCGCCTTCCACGTATGTACAGCGTCAGAGCGTACTACGTCCCGTTTCGCGCGTGAAGCCCTGCGCTGCGCTCCGAAATCAGAACTCTTGGGCGTGGCCGCCCTCCATTGTGTTCACCCGCCTTGGACACGACATGTCTTCACCGGACGAAGATACCCAGACTGTTGAGATGGCTCCTTCGGCCCCATACCTCGCCCTGGTTGAATTTTCGCGAGATCAGCCAGCCGCTTGGCCCCTGTACCGGGAACGGCTTGAATTTTACTTTCGAGTTCAGAACATCGCAACCGATGACAAGCGGAAAACCATCCTCTGCAGTGCCTGCGGAGTTGACACCTACACACTCCTGCGCTCCCTGTGTGCCCCCAAGACGCCTATGCAGACACCATACGTTGACATCGTGGCTTAACTGGATACCCACTTTGTCAACAAGCCCTCTGTCACCTTGGAACGCTTTCGATTCAACAAACGGGATCAGCTCCAAGGAGAGATAGTGCCTGCCAACATCGCTGCACTTCGGCATCTCGCTCGTCATTGCGAGTTTGAGGACTGGCTTGATTGTTTGCTGTGCGACCGACTGGTATGCGGCTTGCGCGACGAGACCCTTCAGCGCCAACTGTTGGCTGAACCAGAGCTCACACTGACCAAGACTGTCCAGATGGCTTGAGCTGCTGAGGAAGCAGCCGTCAAGACACAAGAACTTCGTCACACCAGGTCAGAAGCTTGCCACGAGCAAAACCGAGTCTCACAGGCGCCGCGGAAGCCCCGCAGTGGTAGTGCTTCCACCAACGGTCGATATTCTCATGTCCAGTGCTGGAGATGCACGGGCTCACACGACGCCGCAAGCTGTTCCTACGCCAATGTCGTATGCCACTTCTGCGGCAACAAAGAACACCTGCAGAAGGCCTGTCGTAAAAAAGCGGCAAAAGAAAAAAAAAAAAAAACGGGCAAGGCTTCTGAACGGCCATCTGACTCCGAACGGCGGACCAGAGGCCGTAATCACCAGCTGACAGAAGCAACCAATCCCCCAGATCAGGATGTCTACCACGTGACGCCGTCCATTCGCCATACGGGTCAACCTGTGGAGGAGGTTCCGGTTCTTCAGTCACTGTCTACAGTCAGCTCCGTCACTCCGGCTGTCTTCGCAGACGTTGCGATCAACGGACATGCCCTATCTATGGAGGCGGACTCAGGCTCCGCCTGCACCGTGATAAGCTCAGAGACCTTCCGAGTCCTGGACCTCACGACCACTAAGCTTCGACTCCCTCCACTCCAGCTACAATCCTACACCCACGAGTGGCTCGATATCATGGGTACACTGGAGGTTGACGTCACTTACAAGACCCGAGAGGCACGCCTTCCTCTTCTGGTGGTGAAAGGAACCGGCACCAGCCTGCTCGGCCGAGACTGGTTTCCTACGTTGGGAATCGGCCTCAGTGGCGTGAAGCAGGTCTCTGAAGAACGAACCCTTCGGAAGCAACCGGTCAGCGTTGTGGTAGCCGAACTTCCTGAGGTATTCAAGGAAGGACTAGGAAAAAGCAAAGGGCTACCTGTTCGCATCGAGGTCGCCCCTGCGGCTACACCCCGGTTCCTCAAAGCGCGCCAGGTACCTGTTGCTCTACGTCCTCGCGTCGATGCCGCCATCGACATTCTCGTCAAACAAGGCGTCTACCAGCCAGTGCGAAATTCACGTTGGTCAACCCCTGTCGTCCCAGTCGTGAAGAAAAATGGCAAGATACGCCTGTGCGGCGACTACAAGTGCACCGTCAACCCAGCGCTCCAATGGGAGACATACCCCTTACCTACCACAGAGCAGCTCTTCGCCAACCTCGCAGGTTGCAAGGTGTTCTCGCGCCTTGACCTAGATCAAGCATACCAGCAGCTGACTGTGGACGACGAGACCGCCGGCTTGCTGACGGTTAACACGCATCGCGGACTGTTTCGAGTCACCCGCCTTCCATTCGGTGTCGCCACAGCCGTTGCCATCTTCCAGCGATACATAGAGGAACTGCTGGCCGGACTCCCAATGGCGCACGTCTACCTGGACGACATCATTGTCGGAGGCCGAATGAAGGTAGAGCACCACCGCAACTTCCGAGCGGTTTTGAACGGAATCCAGGAAGATGGAGTGCGCCTGATCAAAGACAAGTGCGCCTTTGGAGTGCCTGAAGTCATGTTCTTGGGCTATGGCATCGACAGCCAAGGCATTTACCCGACTCAAGAAAAGGTCAAGGCTCTGAAGGAAGCTCCAGCACCCAAGGAAAAGCAGCAGCTTCAGTCCTTCCTCGGGTTGTTGAACTTTTACAACCGTTTCCTACGCGGAGCAGCGCACACGCTCGAACCCCTGCACCGTCTCCTCGGCAAAGACTCGCCATGGAGATGGGGACCGGATGAAGACCAGGCGTTAATCAACGCAAAAAAGCTTCTGGAATCGTCAGCGGTGTTGAGACACTACGACGTCCACAAGCCCCTCGTTCTCGCATGTGACGCATCGCCATACGGGCTCGGTTTTGTGCTGAGTCATGAAGATCAGCCTGGTCTGGAACCTCCAGTCGCCTACGGATCCAGGACGATAACTCCGACCGAGCGGAACTACTCTCAAACAGACCGAGAGGCGTTAGCCGTAGTGTCGGGAGTCAAGACGTTTCACCAGTACCTGTATGGGAGACACTTCAACATCTACACCGATCACAAACCCTTGCTTGGGCTCCTCCACCACAGCAAACCTATCCCAGTGGTTCCATCCCCACGCCTGCTCCGATGGAATCTGCTCCTGGGGCAGCAGTACGACTACGAGCTGGTCTACTGTCCAGGTCGACAGATGGGCAATGCCGACTCCTTCAGTCGGTTGCCTCTGCCGACAAAGGACTTCCAGCCCCCACCCCTGGAGGACGTTCTCCTGCTCGAGGCTGCTCTGGAGGTGCCATTGTACGCAGAGCAAATTGCTCGACTAACGAAACAAGATCCGAAGCTGTCCCGCGGCCTCCGATGAATCAAGTATGGATGGCCTGACGAGAAGCCATCAGAAGAGTTCCAACCGTACTATGAGCGCCGCGACGAACTCTCCGCATACCGCGACTGCATTCTTTGGGGCAGCCGCGTAGTTGTGCCACCTGGCCTCCGCCCTGAGATCCTTAAGATTCTCCACTCTGCACATCCCAGCATGGTGCGCATGAAGGGGCTCGCCAGAGGCTACGTCTGGTGGCCAGGCCTGGACAAGGGAATTGAATAGCAGGTCCGCACCTGCGCGACTTGCCAAGTCACGAAAAACTCGCCTCCACAAGCTCCAGTGCATCCCTGGGAATGCAGCTCCGGGCCATGGTCACGACTGCACGTGAACTTTGCTGGCCCCTTCCAAGGAAAGACCTTCCTTTTGGTCGTGGACTCGTATTCTAAGTGGTTAGACGTACGAATTACGAAGTCCACGTCAGCAACGACTGTCGTCCGCGAACTAAGAAGGATGTTCGCCACCCACGGACTGCCCGAGGTGGTTGTCTCGGACAACAGCCCTGCCTTTGCGTCAGAGGAGTTCCGCACGTCCCTCGCCCGAAAAAACATCCGACAAGCATTGGTGTCTCCCTACCATTCATCAACGAATGGTCAAGAGGAAAGGTTCGTCCAAGACACCAAGAAAGCGCTGAGACGCTTGAGAGGGGCTGACATCGATGTGTGCCTCACACGTTTTCTGTTTGAGCAGCATATCCTTCCAAGTACATCGACAGGAAGAAGCCCAGCAGAGTTGATGATGTCGCGCCAACTCAGGTCGGCTTTGGACAGCGTCCACCCTGACCATCAGCGCTACGTCGAGCAGCGCCAAGAAAAGCACGCGCAGAGCAGCAGAACAACGAGAGAATTGAGCCCCGGCGACAGCGTGTTCACTCGCAACCTTGCGTTGGAACGTCCACGCTGGATTGCCGCCGTCGTCTACTCTCGCAATGAACCGGTATCATATCAGGTGAAGCTGCAAGACGGCACGTTTTGGAAACGGCACAGTGACCACATTCGTCGACGAACGTCGGACATGCCGGACATTCCTGATACACGTGATCGCGCTCCGGATTCTGGTGGCGCGGACCTTGATCCACAAGAGACTCTTGACGACGCCGGGTCGGCTGTAAAGCACAGCATGCCGGGAACGTCTAGGACCGAAACTGAGGAAACACCTGCCGAAGCCAGATTGACCCCGGCCGCTGCTCCTGGGTCACCCTCGCCCGCTGCTGCGAGACCCACAGATTCATCTGAGAGCAACAGCACCCCACCGACCGCACTTCGCCGATCAACTCGGACAGCGCGCCATCCCGCCCATTTGAAAGAATTCGTTTAGGGGGGAGGGCTGTTGTGTATTCAAGTTCTCGCGTCCCAATCCTCACCGAGGAGTCCCGTATATTGGGGTTCCCCCCGATTGCACCAGATGGAACCACGCGTCCGGAGAGCACCGAGCCGGGCGCGTGTCAGGTTTCGTTTGCGCGTGCCTGCGGACCCTACGCTCCCGCGAGACCGCGCGCGTCCCCGCCGAGCGTTGGAGCGACTCTCCACCATGTTATCCGCCAGCCACACGGGCTGGTTATATATACTCTAATAAAGTTGAGTTCTACGTATCAAGGACACAACAATAATGTTTACATATTCTACGCACAACGAAGACTCTGAAGTAGAAAAGTTGTTTCACTTGGCTTTTCATGACTCAATGAAGATCACCTGTCAAACCGTCGCATTTGCCTAATATTAGGAAAGTGTTTCAAGCCTTGAACCAAATGTAGTGCTGCTTGGTTCGTCAATGGCAGAAACACGTCTATAAACTACAAATACCAATCATTAAATGTATAAATGGTGCTCATCTTCCATTTTACCCTTAATTAGCCAAAACAAGCAGATTTTACTAAAAAAATGGCCAATCCGAAATGTTTTAAGGAATAGCGTTTAGTCCAAGGACACGCCAAGGAATCCAGGTATTCTGCTCTATAAGCTGACAACGCCGATTACACAACTTAGTTCCCGCATAACAAGGGTTGTCACCTAAAAGGTCTAATTATTTCCCCAGCTTCCGGAATGAAGGCCCCGATAAAAGACGGCGTCATCTCTTCCCTCTTTCCGGCCTGCGAAATACCGTGCTGCTCATTCTACGATCTGGCCAAGGAACAGCTTCAACTCTTCCCCGATAACGTTGTTCTGGTAAGTGTGAAATTTGTTTCACCCGAGTTTCTCTGAGATTATAAACCTTCAATAAGGATATGGTTTTTCTGTGTGGATGGAAGTTAGTTACAGTTGTATGCACAAAGTAATGATTTCGCCGAAGGTATAGGCTCTTTGCAAAGTATTTTGATAAGATATTGATCTGCATTTTTTCTGATTAGGTTCAGCAAACAATAAAAAAACTTACTTATAACACGAAATTCTCTAAGCCATAAGGCACCATGCAAAACCTTTCATATCTATGTCTCCTAAATCGTCATGAACTTTAAAGATATTCCTCAATGTAATTTTATTTTGCATATTTCTGATATCTTATTCCCCAAAATGGCATCCTTCAGTTTCACAGATATTTCTTTTTTACAATGGGCACCTTTGTTCCCCAACAAAATAATCCAAAGTGCAATTCGTATTTAATATCCAAGCAAGGTCAAGATCACAGAAGCCTTAACTCTTACGTCCTTTCCTTGTCTTGCCATCTTCTAAGTAGCGAGGGAAGTGTCTTGCTTTTACTTTTAAACACTAGGGAAATCGTTTGATGCAGGTGTCACGTGTAGTCAGGTTACTTGACAATTTCCCTGCTAAATTTTACGGGGAAACTGAAGGCGTTTGCGCCACGGGACTTTAATTTCGCAGCCAAATTTAGCGGGGAACCAGAATTGACGTGTAGGTCACGTGATATCAATTCACGTGAAGTCTATTTCTCCGCCAAAGTTGCGGGGAAACCAAATTGGTGTGTACGTCAAGGGACATTAAAGGTTTATCGCTAAATTTAGCGGGGAAAATGAATTGGGGTAGGTCATATGACGTCCGGTCACGTGATGTCAAATTTCACGCTAATTATAGCGGTGAAACTTAATTGATGTATAGGTCACGATACGTCTTTTTCCTCTATATTTGGGGAAAAATAAAATTTGTATATGTCACGAGACACCTGTAGGGTGTCCCAAGTCACGAGGCTTGATCTAAAATGGACTGTAGAAACCGACGACTGCACGTAGCAATCTCCACTTTTCGTCAAAGGTGTATTTCACAGGTCGGTTTTTTTCTTCTGAAATTAGAAAGCGTAGCTCCCTCTCTGTAAAAAATAGAGCCAAGAAACTTGCCACGGTCAACTGCGGGCGGCGACGCAGACGACCAAGTCGAATGGCGGGGCACGCTTGGCGCTCGTATTGATAGATGGCGCTACATCCTTATCGAGACGACTCGCGACCACCGTGCTTTATTAAAATGAACATAGTCTTTTTGCATGTACCTTTGGTTCGAAAATAAATGTGGACAATAAAAGCAAAACCTCAAGTAAAAAAAAAAAAAAAAAAGAACGCGTCTGCATAACGACGGCGCTTTTGCTGCCAACGAATTTCGTCTGCGTGTCGTCTATACTTTTTTTCGCTGGCCGGGTACATCTTCTGACGTTGCTCCCGGCGCCATCTACCAATACGCGCGCCAAACGCGCCCCGCAACTCGACTTGGTCGTCTGCGTTGCCGCCCGCCGTTGACCCTGGCAAGTTTCTTGACCCTATTTTTTTACAAAAAGGGAGCTACGCTTTCTTATTTTACAAGAAAAACCCGACCTGTGAATCACACCTACAATTTTACAATTTTAAATACGCGATTCTTAAAGTTTTTTGTTTTTTTTTTAATTTAATATTAACTATAATATATTGGGATCTGTTGAAGACTTTTATGGGCAACATGGAGCCGACGAAGGCAATGAGCGAGTGCTGAGCATGCGAGACACGAAGCACGGGCGTGGAGTAAGTCGTGGCATAGCCTCCTCTATACTGACAAAGCCTGGCAGATCGTCATGTAACGCGGCCGCCGGAAGTGAAAAGGTAGAGCGGCAGACAAGAGTCATGCAACGGGCGCCCCGCTGCGACGAGAAACCGAAAGAGGGCGATGGAATGTCCGCTCGTGCTTCTCGCGCTCCTCACGCTATCGCTTCTTTTCTCGTCGGGCTTGAAAACCATGTTTCGCGACCTCGCCGCTGCAAAAGCTGTGCGCTGAATACCAGACTCCCCGAGAAATGCTCTGTGCTACCAAATCCTCGCGCTCCAAATCTGCGACCGGGCACTCTATGGCTTCGTCATCGAACTGCCAGGCTTTGTGAGTATAGAGGAGGCTATGGTCGTGGCAATGAACGCACGAGGCTGGCCACATTCTCTTACAATCTGCACAGAAGCCTTGTTGGAAACCTCATCGAGTAAACGACTATTCATTACTTCTAACAGGATCAGTGTCTGTACCATATCTGCTTATATGATATTGTTATTAAAGTCAAAGCTTCACGTGCCTTAATCGCCGAGTCTCTACCCACCAGTTATTTAAATGGCTCTGGACGGGCCCGCAAATATCTGAGGCCTTATTATATGAGGTGTTGTATTTCAAGAACTAGGTGGAGTAATCATAATAGCAAAACGTTGCCAGCAAAAACAACAAGAATTAATTTTTATGCTTCCTTTTTCACCTCATGCCGGGTTTGACAAAATGGATTTCTAGGAAGCGTCGTTAGATGAAACCGCATTCGATGAAATATCCAAACCCAGGTTTTCACAATGTTGATTGTTCCAGGTTTTGTCCACCTAAACGCAACTACAATGGTCAGTCGCTCTAGTTTTGCTCCTTTTTTATTGCAGGCCGACAGCACCGTGTCTCTTACCGGCCTCAGGTGTTGGCGCGGATGCAGCGCTACGCGGCGGGCTTCCAGGCCAACGGTGTCCTGGTTGGCCACCGAGTGTGCGTTCACCTCAAGAACACCGTGGAAAACTTTCTCGCCATGTTCGGATGCATCCTTGCTGGGGCGACCGTCATCTTGGCCAAAATATCGCTCACAAAAGTGAGCAGAGCCTCGTTGCTTTGGTCGGCCGCAGTGCGGAGCGCTGGAGACGAACCAGTTGTATTTTAATGCTTCGCTTGCTCGTGGCCTTTGTGCGCGCGGAGGTACTTCAATCAATAATAGCTAAGCCCACATGCCGCATGCCTTTCGACCCTTTGGCGGGAAGGATCTTTCAAAGAGCTGGCCGGTGGGGCCATTGATAGTCAACAGAAAGGATTATCATAAGTTATTCACCGTGATGTATTTAAGAGTAGGTGTAGCCAACGCAAAACGTAAAGTTCAAACAGGTCGCCTCGAACACTTTTTTATTCTAACTTTCACCTACCATAAGCGTTCATAAAAAAAATTAGAAACAAATCTATCCAACAGAATAATTTCAGACATCCCCCAATTCATGGTGTTTACGTAGTTAGTACACCTTATTTTTCCTCCAAATTTCAGGAGAGCTTCACTACCAAATGAGCGACGGTGATGCGACTCATGTTGTGACAGACTCCGAATTGCCAGCAAGTTCCTCAACGCAGCGAAGATCCTCCAGCTGAAGGTAAAACGATTTACTTATTTTGTACACCAGCCACCCTTAAAATCCAGTGTAACTCTTATTTGCAAAGAACAAATAGCGGGTTGGTAAATACAAGAACAAAAAAATAACCACTTATGCACATTTCCTTGTGATGAATGAAGAAAGAATTAAACAATTAAAACTGGGACAACACAACCACATCTTTCAACTAGCAACAGACGAGTAAATTCCACAGCGAGCAGCCGACTATACGATTTTACTCGTCTGTGCTATTGAAAGATTGGTTGTGTTGTCCGTTTTAATTGTTTAATCTCTCTTCATCCATGACTTGAACCAACACGCTCTGCTCCCAAGCATTTCCTTGTGCTTGTGCGTTTTTATCCGTTTTCTTTGATTCTTGAACCTTAATTTGCTTTTCGAAATCTACATATTACGGTCTCTAGAACTGGTTTCAACTCATAAAAACTGTATTTCTTCGCAGTGTTGTCACTACTATTTGCGACTTTTAATGAATTGATTGAAATCAGTGTTTTTAGAACACAAAGCAGGTGAAGACATGTTCGCTCGTAATTCGTGAGCGCGAGAGCATTCACATTCCTTTTT